>JAULSY010000021.1:125257-231067 GCA_030512305.1 Cercophora samala | reverse complement strand
TAAAGAAAAAGAAAAAGAAAAAGAAAAAGAAAAAGAAAAAGAAAAAGAAAAAGAAAAAGAAAAAGAAAAAGAAAAAGAAAAAGAAAAAGAAAAAGAAAAAGAAAAAGAAAAAGAAAAAGAAAAAGAAAAAGAAAAAGAAAAAGAAAAAGAAAAAGAAAAAGAAAAAGAAAAAGAAAAAGAAAAAGAGAAAATAAAAGAAGATAAGAGACAGAAAGGGAAACCTGTCAACCCTCTTCTCGTCAATTGTACAATCACTGCACCGCCTCATTTTGTAGGCTTGCGGGGCAGGTGGGGTGTATAAGTGCAAGGTTGGTCAGTGAAATTCAACGAAAAAAAGGCCCCATGGTCAAGTGGTCTTGATTATTCCGCAGTTAATCCCTAGTTTCTAGGTTACGAGAAGTCACCCGCGGTATCGGCCGGTACCGCCTTGGTTCGAGTCCACACAAAACTTTTTTCTTTTCACTTATTGTGACTGCTTTTTGGGGGCAGGAGCAACAGGCTGTTGGCGGCCCGCTTCCCAATTATACACAGTGTTGGCAGCAGGAGCAGCAGGAGCAACCCTCCCGGTCGGTTGGGGGATGGTGTTTTCTTCCTAAATGTATTGACAATACCTACTACATAAGGGCGTTAAACAATCGGCTAATGGAACAGTGGAAAAGGGTACAGCAAAAGTATAGTGGTTTGGCCAGAAATCAGGTAGCTTTGCTTGACAAAGAAAGGTATCGTATAATTTGGTCGACAACCATGTCGGGACTGGAACTGGGCTCATCCAAGCAGATGGATTAAACCATTGTTTTGCATGTTCTGAAACTCTCCAAGCTCATCCTGGTCGTTTGTAAGCTTAGACGGTCGAAGGTGATATAAGCAAGCGCGCGCAGTCCGGTATTCAATTTGGAACGCGCCTAGGCACGCTGGGGACAGCCGGGGGGTACGGACTCGGACATTCTTTTTTTTTTTACAAAAGTTCAAATAACATTTTTCGGGACCATGTTTTCTGGGTTGAGAGTTCCGCTCGTCTTCACAGCGGTCGGTATTTGTATTTGGTTCTGTGTTGGTCAATTTCGACCTGACAGTACCATAGCGGGAGCCTGCAAAACGAAGATGTTGTAGTTTTGTTTGCGACGGTATCAGGGCCCTAATGTGGCACTTGACCACCACTTAAATAAGGTTACAAGCCATACTTTCCACGGCCCACATATCAACTAAAAGATGGAAAGAACAGTCCTTATCGTCACTACCATAGTAAATAGCTTAATTGGAAGATCACCAGTATTCTTTTATCATTCCACTTCGCGTGCAGGGTTCAATTCCCCAGCCCACCACCACCATAATATTCCAGTTCTTCCTACTAATCTACCTTTCCACAGGTAGCCTAGTAGGAAAACTACCTTTTAATATTTTCCCAGGCCTTACCGGCCAATTACAGGCTAGTATTTTACTGGCCAGGTACGGGTACCTAATGCCACACTTTCGAAGATGTTGTAGTTTTAACAGGTTCCACATCAGGACCCTGATGTGGCACTTGGATTCCGTACGCTCCCGCTTTGGTATGTCGCCATCCACGGGCAGCCATGTTGGCATCAAGAGACCCCCCCCATCTCCTTGGTTACATATCATGAAACATGTGAAGGAGTGCAAGGCTCCATGGACCAGCCGGTTAAGGTATAATGGTATGGTTATACTAAGGTAAGGTAGAAGCTGGGCTCTTGGTAATGATTATGCCCTTTTTCTGTATAAATATCTACTTTGTATGCTTCTTCGAGCTTTTCTTTTATTAGACAATATTAACAGTTCAATTTCATACTTCAAGTCATAACTGGCTGGGTTTCCCGAACTCAACAAAACAGCAACTGCAATTGATTTTGACAATTGAGAAAGTGGGCTGGTGGCTGTTCAGGTTTATCCCGACACTTGCTTATCAGCTGCCAAATGCGTCCTGCAGTCAATCACCTCTCTGCATGGCGATTTCGTCAGTTACGTGCACCATAAACCACAAATTTCATCCGTGCCATGGACTACAAGAGTGCCAAACAGCTGCAGCTCAACTCGCAACAACACAGCAGCTTTCAAAAGTGACGAGTGTTGTCCGAGTTGTTGCGGGGTTGGGGTGGTTGGATCCCGTCCTAACCCGATACATTTCGCCCCGGTGACGTCTGGAGGACGGTCAACATGACGACACATGCACAATGATGAAAGAGCAAAGGAGGGCATATTAAAATGAAGTTTCAGAGGAAATATCATCCTTCTGTCCTTCCGTACTCTCCTCCAACCCAGCATTCTCACCATCTCAACAAACCAAATCTACAGTCACCCAACCATCATCACCATGAGCAGCCATCACGAGAAAGCCCCCCAGAAGAAGGGTTCCACTCAACCTCACAAACACCACCAGCACGGTGAGACGGGGTATACAGATGAAGCGGCCATCGAGTGTCACGACTTGATTGATCGTGCTGAGGAGGAGGCTCATGTACGTTAATAACGGTGTTCTCATCCAACCCCTCCACATCCCTAACATTTCGCCCACAGCTTCACGAGCCCGGATCCATGTACGAGCCAACAAACCACCCCGAAAAGGTCCATTTGTTGAACAAGAGCTCTTCGGAGAAGAAGAGTTCTTCGTCGAGCATGCCGTCTTCCAGTAGCAAGATGAAGAAAATGTCTGGCTTGGAGAGCTCCAGCAGCACGAAGGACAGCATGAAAGAAGGCATGGGTTCGATGAAGGAGAGCATGAAGGAGGGAATGAGTTCTATGAAGGACACCATGAAGGATACCATGGGCATGAAGAAATAGATTAGCCACGCTTCATACAAAGGCATGAATACGCAGGGAGATTTCTTTAGGGACAATCTACTACAACCCATTTATTCCCTTGGATCTATATTTTTTCTGTGGAACTTATCGACGTTTGAAGACAGTTGAATCACCAGCTTGGTTACACCAAAGTGATAATTGTCTTGTAAGCTTCATCTGTGATCTCGTTAAGAAATTCGTCAAAATTAAACTCAAGCTCTTCCTCCTCAGAGTCGGGCTGTGGGTCGTTTGCGGTGACCTTCGCTGACCCGATTCTTTCCCACGTGTCTGGATCAGTTGGGCACTGCCCCAGAATCAAGAATTCAGCAGCCCCCATTTCATCATCAACACCCAAGCACAGTGCTAGCACAGTCACCTCAGGTCTCGGATCATCCTCCCCGGGCATTTCCCCTTCTTTGGCCCGCCGAATCGACCACTGCTCTTGTTGCCCATCCGAGTCCTCAGTCTGAAACCTGACAAGCTCGGTGTCGTGACGAACCATGGCGTACCTCCTGGCAATTCTGGCACTGCTCCCAATTCTTACGTCATATCCAAAGCCTTCTTGCGTGCCATCACTGTCCACCAGGGTGGCTGAATGCACAAACCCTCTGACGGTCAAGCTGGCAGCGTCGATCTCGCCCAGCGGATCCTGGCCTCTCGGCTCTACATGCCAGTCCAACACCTCGACAAGTCCACGCAGGTAATCGCCTGTAGACATGGAAACGGGAGAGTCCAGGGAAGCCCAGGAGAATGAGGGTGCTCGGTAGGTGGAAGGACAAGCCCAAACGTCTTTCACGTTACGGGCCACCCAGTTCAGGCTTCTTGCCAGATCCTGTACCCATACACCGGCGATATAGTCAGCCGACGTGGCCTGCTGGACCAGACGGGCCAGACCGGAGATTGCAGGCAGCTTGTCCTTCTGATAAGTGAGGGCTCTGCGGCTGTAGCTGGAGATCATTTCAGCCCAGAATCCGAACGGATCGTCGTGCATGGTCAGCGTCTGGGGTCGGGGGCGCAGGCTGGTTCCGCTGTCAGGATCGCGGGGTCCACACTGGCACCCCATGGAGGATTTGCACATCCATTGAACCTCTCTGCTGGAATATCCTATGAACCGGCGAGAGAGCACCTCCTCCTGAAAACACCATCCTCTGGTTTGGACTGGATCCAAATAGTGATCAAAGCCACCGACTGCCGGCCACGGACTGTCGCGGTCCAACCTCTGGGGATGCAAGCCAGTTCTGACTCCCTCCTTGGCAACCAACAGACTTGTTCCGCCATACCCATCAATCAACTCTTGGGTCATGACCGCGGGGCTTCTTTTCAGGTGAAGAAACCCCTCCGTCACCGTAGACGCAGACAGAGCAGCCAGAGTAACGCGCGCATTCCCATACACCTCTGCCATTCTCCCAGCTTCCCGCTCCCAATCAGCTGGGTTGTCTTGGATGATACAGATGGCGTCGATCCAGATATACTCCATCCCAAGCTGCCGTGTGACCTCCACAGCGTCCCGGAGGGTTTGCGGCAAAGCATCAAGGTCAAAACCCTCTTTCAACTCGTCGACATTGTCTTGCGTGGTCTTGAACAGCCCTTCTGAGCCCCAGCAATAGCTTAGGGCTATGTACTCAACATCGCCTACGTCGGTACTCTCAACAAGCTGGAGCTGGTCGGCGTGTTGGGCGCAGTATATTAACCGTGTTGGCTGGAGGTCCGAGGTGGGCTGGGAACATTCATCGTGGTTCTCTTCACACTCTTCAAGACATCTTATCGTAAAGTCGATTGGGCTTTCAGTAGCGAGCCCCGCTTGGTCATAATCTGCCTCGGGTTCGTAGTCTAGAGAATTATGATCAAATCCCCTGTTCCGTTAGGTATGAAGGGAAAAGGGGGAAAATACCAAGTTTGACATATACCTGCAGGACGAACCGGCTGAAAAAGTCAAAGTAGAATCTATTCTGTCTTGAATCTAAGCGCACATATGCCCCAAGGCCTTCGGTTCCGGCAAGGTCGGGGTGGATCGATGTTGCGCTGTCGTGGATGAACTGGCAGATTTGGCACTCGGTGTCTGACTCCCAAACCCATTGATATTGGCCATTGCTGGAAAGTTCTGGGCCCTCTAGGTCGAGGTTGCGGCAGCTGTCGCACATGGCTTCTGTCATTGATGTCACTGAGGTCAATGGGTTCCCAAGACTTTGTTCTCGAGAAAGAAAAGAAAAGCCATCCATTTTATACTTGAGCCATGAGAGTCAAGATTGAAAGGAAAGAGCCCGAGAAGACTCTGTTGGTAGGCAGGTTGGCAAGTTGCTCTCACCAACAGAAAAAGAGGGGTCGTTGGTAGGTGAGGGGCCATGTGTGTTGGGCCACTGATATGGTTTCATCTTTCGAGCTAAGCAACCTGGAATGCTGTGCTGGACTGGCCCCAAAGAAATTTCCCAGGATCCGGCGTGTATCAGGCCCAGCCTCGGGTACGTGGACTTTCAGCAAACTTGTCCCTTGCGGTTTGGACACGATGGTCCACGAGACGACTTGGTATTCAATGAAGATTGATGTCGACGTTGGTATTAATGATGTGAAATCAAAGGTTGTCAGCACAATGGAAGCCTGTATATTACCGATATGGAAACCACGGAGGTCTTTAGGTCCCGTCAATGCTGGAAATCCGACCAGTGCACATGGATGTGGACCACCAAAAACCTGAGGTTATGTAGATAGTGTCACCAGTTCCCGAGAAAGATTTTTGCTCCCGACTGTGGGGCATTTAGGAAAGCGAAGGAATGACACTTGGTATTTGGATGTGCATTACGCACCATATTTTCAATAAATCAACTGATGGCCCAGTGGTCTTGAGCGTTCGTCCCAGTTAACCCATAGTACCTATGTTAGGACGGAATTACCTGCAGCGTTGGCGCCGACACTGCCTAGGTTCGAGCCCACAGATCATCATTTCTTTTTATTTTGATTGTAAAATATCAAGTGTTCTTTTTCTCCCTTTTCCCCAGCAATAGGTAAACCACGAGAGAACAGGGCATGGCATCGGAAATCAGGTATCTGAAGTTGTCTTCAATCTATTTGTAATCCAATCCTCTGTTGCCATTCAGCTATTCAACCTTTCCCAAATTCTTTCCTTGATCATATCGTCAAACACAAGACCCACACGGCGTGGATAGTCTGCGCAGGGGCAGCTACGCCAGTTGCTCCTTTCCAAGACTGGCACTTGCCTGGAAGACCACTTCCTCAAGTTAGCAGAGGAAGGAGCGTTTGAATTGACTGTCCCAAATATTGCCCCACACAGATTGTTTTAATTTTTGAATTATTCTACTCGAGGGCCCGCGCTGCTTGCAATCGAAACCTCTCTCCCAAGCGCCTTTCTCTCTCTATATCTCTCCCCCGCAAACGACTCTCTTCCTCTCACAAACGACTCCATTTTTGTCCCAGCTTCCACAGAAACCCTTTGTTCGGACGGTCCCAGTTTGAAACCCACCATGTCCGCCGCTCACACCAAACACGCCAACGATTTCGATCTGTGTTCCCTCTGCCCTGGGTTTGGGAATCGCAGAGTTTGGGTGGGAAAGGAACTTCGCCAATTTTTCGAAAGTCCGACCTTTTTTCCGCCCTGTGATAGTAAGAACAGTCTCATACTGCGGAATGTAGTGCTACTATTTCGGTGTAGCTACTGGTTTCTCGACGTCCAGGGCGACAAGAAGCACTGGAAAGTAATTGCCCATGCACTGGGCAACCCACGCCTCTATGCAGGCTTGAGGAGTATTGAGAGAGATTTCCTTGGCCACAGGGCTGACTATCTCGATGGGAATGAGGGTCCGGCATACCCTGAAGGCCTAAGCGATGATCAAGAACTCCTTCTCGAGCTTGTTGACGGCCTGTCGGATGTGGAAGATGTTGCCCCGTCACTCGGCGCACAGTATCGACATGCGGACTGCCGCGAAAGATGGCATTTCTTCCTGAAACATCTCAAGGACACTGGCGATCTCAGGGCTTGGGATACGGACCCCGATACTGCCTTTGAGGATAAAGATACCGATACGGCTGTTGCGGATACAGATGACGACATGGATATTACCAATACGCCCATGGATACGGACTCTGAGGGCGGCGACAGTACCATTCAGGATTCTGACGCGAGCGACGGTATGATGGCATATGCCTGATATCCCCACTATGTCTGTCTAGAAGCTAACATGATTGACTTCTAGATCACGACACTGCGTCATTGATCCCATATAACGCCGATGTTGTGAGACTCGCGGATGGGCTCGCAGAGCATCTACCATCTATCTTGCAACATTATGCGGACTTCGAAGCCACCGGCTATGTCCTCCCAAGCATATTTACGAGGCTGCGTGATGCAGTGCGCGACGACCACGAGTTCCTGCAGCGATATACCACTGCAGCTCAGACAGAGTTACGGGTTGAGGAGGAAGGTTCGGACTCTGATGACAGTCTGTTTGTCACCCAGTGAGAAGGGGCTCCTCTTTGTTATTCGGTACACATTCTTTTCGTGCGCGCCAGACTGGGACTCCCACGGTGTTGGTTGGCTCATTTGTGCATTACTTATGATTGATACCGTATGTTAACATCGTAATCTGCAGGCGTTCATGGTTGCTGACTGACATTACATAGGCATGAGACTTGGCAGTCCTGGAGCGTGGTTTGAGTTCAGTATGGGAAGAATTCCTCTTGACAGGTTATGTGGGAAGGGTTTTGTGGTGGAAGGGGTGTCGACAAACTGTCTTGAAAGGGAGATACTTTGGTTTGTAGGTGGGTGTATAGGTAACGTAGGTAGATGCAACCAAAAGAGTTGTCAGTAAACATGTAACAGCGGCCATATCAAAAGTCGATTCTTACCTGGCCTTTGTGGATTCATCCTGTGAAAGTGTTTGCCCCAAGTACCCTTTATTAAGATACCTTACCTATCAAAGACGAGAACGGAGATTCCAAATGCAAGGCTGCTGACTGACTAATGTTGCCTCATGGATGATCAACAAACACAGCAGACCCCAACCCCATGATCAAACCCCAGGAGCAGGAAACGTTCAGGACTATCACAGCGCGTAACCATCGCCTCGCCTACTCCCAATGTCGATCCGACACAATGGCCCGGCCCGACTACCTGGATGTAGGACTGCGGCAACCGATCTACTTGAACGTTCCAAGAACCCCGGTCCTTATCGACAGCAACGCAATCGATAGACTGGCACTTGGCATCATCTCACATGCCATCATATCTCAAGCCCCAGAGGTGGGCACTCACTTTACAGCTTATAGTACGGAGCCTCGGAGCTGCAGCATTCCGTTCGACACACGAGCCCTTATAAATCCTCCAACGTTGAAGGGCCTAATATCATCTCAACGTCACGGTGTGTGCTTTAGATAAACCTTGTCCGGCAAACTCAGCTGATAGTTGCAAAAACCAAGAGCAATACCAACGACAAGAATACACAGAAAGTACGCTCGTCAGCCCTGCCAAGAGTGTCAGCACAGGGCAGTGCCTCCTTCTAAAAGTCCAGGCATCAGCTTCGTCGGACTCTCCATATTTGCAACCTGGCTACCATCACTCGGAGCGGTGACGTCCGGTTTAAACGAGGCGGATCCACCAAGCTTCTCGCTCTAACCTGAAAGGCCGGGATTCCAAGTCGCTATTGCGAGCGTTCAGGTCCGCTTCAGGAGACAATGTCAAAAACACCACGACGGCGTAATGTTGCGTGCCGACTCTTCCTGACGATGCCTCATTCCGTATGAGGAGGCGCAGTCTAGACCGGTGATAAACAAACGAATCCTCGCGCTCGCTTCCTAGCTGCCTGGTTGCCATGTGCTGATTCTGTTGCATTTATATGGCAGTTTTATACAAGCCCCTTGCAAGCCCTCCATCCGAGTCCAGTCACGAGACAGGGTGGGTATCCCTCCCGATGTCGACAAGGAGGGACGGAAGGAAAGCAATGTAATGTTACCTGTCTTCTTCCTGTCCGCGTATCCCGTTGAGCCGCTGTCTCTCGCTTCAGTTCCTCGTAGATTGAGTAAGTGGCCTGGGATGGATGGTTTTGACACACGTATGGTGGGCCACAGCGGGTGAAGCTCCCCGGTGGGCGCAGCTGGCGTCTGATTGCGGCGCTTGTAACGCATGCTTGTCATTGAGGATGGTGGTAGCCGGTCATCTGGAAAAGCCCCAGCACCAGCTGCTCCCTCCGTTCAGTTAAGAGAACCAAGCATGTAGGTATGTACATGCCATCGGTTCGGGCCTAATGCACAGAGACTAAGACATCCTCAGACAGCTCCAATGCTCGAAAGGGTTTGTAAGGCTTACCATATACAGGATGCCCAGGGTGTTGTTATTGCTGTTGCAATATGTATATGACTGTTGGCGTCATTCGACGAACAGCCACATGTTGGGGTTCCCTTGACGGATCCCGACCTTTACCTCAAACGGAGTAGTCCCCTCTGGACCTTCCTAGAGAGCCAGTTGCTCTTTGACACATCTCTTGGCTTTGATAGATCATGGTGGGCAACTGCTTTGAGGTGCGTCAGTAACTTTCCAGGTTGAGCAACCCTCTCACCACCACATCCCCCACAAAACAAGCATCTCAATAGTGTGAGCCACACCCGTCGCTAACAAAGCATGTAGACCACGGAGACGACTCCCGAGAGAGAATGCGGAAAATTGATGCACAAGATCCAAGAGACATATACGGCCCCAAGCGCAGATGTTTGAAGCCGCGTGATCTCCGCCGAACATCTCGCCGGGCATCTCGGGCACAAACCACAACGAAATTCAGCCCGGAAAGCGGCACCAGGGTCGGCAAATAATGACACGAGTTGGAGTAGGTTACATCAACCTTTTTTCTCTGGGGAAATGCTTCTTGCCAAGAGACGGTTTGCTTGTTAGCGAGGAGAGAATTCAATTTAGCCTGGGCCGTGTCGCTGCTCACCTTCCCGCCTTTTTAGCCTGTCCACAGCTTCCAATTTTGGCATCGACGCAGTTGCAATTATCTGCTGGGGGTGGACAGGCGGGCTCTGACCGATAAGACAAACTGGATGGAGCTGCATCGCAGACTGGCATTGCGAACCAAAAGGAAAACAAGTCGGGAAATAGGCCCACGACCACGACGGCTTGGCTCTTTCTTGGCTGCTTTCTGTCCCACGCCCGTCATTTTTTGACGATGGAGGGGACTTCGTCATCGCAGTCGTGCTCGTCCCAAGGGCTCGGTGCTCGCTCGGGAGGATCTGGTGATCGCGATGGTAGGCGGGCGTCCACGGGCTGGCTGCTGGCTGCTAGCTAGACCTGGGAGGCGGGATTGGGGATTAGAAGTTGGCTCCGAGATTTTCTCCAGCATTTGGGCGCCATGCAGTACACACCTACATAGACTTGGTCGTCTCGCTCGCTCGCTACGCTTAACCACAGAATACCCTTTTCTGCCGAGACAGAAGCACCCGGGCACCTGCTATTTTTCTCTGCTCCCCTGCAAGAACCTTGATGAATCATGGATGTGGGTATGGGTATGGGTATGGGTATGGGGGAGGGAATAAGTGAGGAACAACGAGCTGGCAGACAGTCCCTCACATCTGAGGTAACAAAGTTGGTCGGGACACTCGGGATGTGAGGGAAGGGGAAGTCGTGCGTGCATTGGATGGTCCGTGGACCGGACGAGATGCTGTTGCTGCATGTTCTCGAAATTGAAAGTGTGGGAACCGCTTTATTAGAACGTGCTCACCTGAGCAGGAAACGGCTGCCTGACATTTGCTGTCGAGGTTGCGCCCCCGTCCAGCATCGGCAGGCACGTCTCCCGGCTATTCTGGCCGAGCACTACCCAGCGTCAACTTAGCAACACCCCTCGCAAGCTCGCACCATACACGGGCGCGGCAATCAATCTGATCAATCACAGCTCTTCGTTAGCTGCGCAGGTTTCGGTCTCGCAAGAAAAAAGACGGGGGGACAACGCGGTCCTTTATTGCAAAGCCGCCTATTCACTTTCTCGTCATCTAAACCTGAAGCAACCGACTTAATAACGCCGTCCAACCGTTTTCGTCTGTCAAACACCCGTGGACCCGAGTCCGATCACATCTTCCAGCACCCATCGGTGCCAGGTCGCATTTTATTCCACGATACAGAGACGATGCCAAGTCCACCACCCACTTCCTAGTAGTAGTCCACCAGCTCCCCGCCGTCATACCTCCTCGCCTGTCCCACCTACACACATCACATTTTGCCCAAGAATGTGACTTTCTATCCGCGACTCCTCTATCCAGTTTTTCTCTGCTTGGCTGTGCTCTTGGAGCTTACCTACAGATCCCGTTCTCCCCCAACCCCTCAGCCCCCTTTTCTTACTCGCTGCCAGTCCGTCTCTGCAGCTGCACGCACACATCAACCTCAGGCCCCCCCCTGGCCCCCCCTTTCTCCACATTCAATACAGTCTCGATACAGCTTCCACTTGCCTCCATATACGCCAGGCCCTTCCCGCGACAGCTGCGTACCTCCCGGATTTCATCCGCCAAGGTCGGGTCAAATCCAACGAATTGATTGCATGGCAATCTAGATGAATTGACGTCAATTCCGCCAGTTTACCTCAGCGGCCAGGCCCGATATCCACTGGTCCCGTATCACTTCGGTGCTGGGACGACTTGACAGCAGGTGGCAGAGGTGCAGAGTTGCAGAGTGCCGGACTTGACCCCGGGGCTGCTCCAGTGCTGGTACGCTGCGCACCTGGTTTTGGCCGCCGCTCCTGACGGCGGGTACTACACTGTCAACACAACTGCCGCGCCTGTCTGGGGGGGTGTCTGGTACTGTCTGGCGTGTGCATCCAGAACAGCGGGAGCCGTCCGTGGAGAACGTGGAGAACAAGAAGGCCCTTCCTCCCGCGGCGTTGTTGTACCTTGTGCAACTCTACACTGCCTTCGTCCCCCTCGTCCGTGTTCCCAAGGCGCTCTTGATCCCCTAAAAGGCCGAGACACGACCCTCTACCTTTCCTCTCTGGGATCCCGCTAGTCTGGTCTGGTTCCACGATGCAGTGATGCACCCTATGCACCCCGCGAGCCAGCCACGTTGCGCCTGCTCCCATGTCGGATCTTCAACATCGAGCAATGCACCATGACGGACTCTACTCGACGGCAGCTATCCACGCTGGCCACCAACATCATCAGCATCATCATGCTATGCACCCTCCACAAACACAGTCGACGATGATGGATCACTGCGTGACGACCTGCCCGTAAGTTGACAGCCTCCCCTGCTTGCCGCTCGCTGTCATCGCCCTGGCAGAACTAACTTGCACCGGCCATCTAGTTATGAGGAAAAGATCATACAAAATGGTGCCGTGGCACGTATGGTGCTCATGTTCATTCGGGAACTTGTCGAGCATGCCTTTCATCAACCACGGCAGAGTTATGCATGTCCGATGACGAGGTGCCACAGGCCCTTCGCTGGGCCTCTACAGCTCATCCAGCATCTCCTGTCCTGTCCGGAGGTTGCGACCGGCGAGTTCACCTGCGACAAGTGTAACCATTGGCATACGTTTCCCACCAACGATAAGGAGTGGGAGCAGTGGGCGGCCATGAAGTCGCAGCAAACTCTTGGGAGCGATGGAGGACAGGTACGAAGGAAGCGAAGTCTTGGTTCGAAGATCAAGGGCTTCGCTACTTTGACTAAGAGGGATCCGCGCAAACAAAACCCTGCCCCTGATGTCCATTTCAAGAACGAATACTCAATGGATAGTCGGCCGAGTACCGCAGCATCTTCAACTCCGAGCACTATATTTACAAGCCGATGTTCTGAGCACCAAATGAGCTACCAAGCACATGGCCACGGAAATCCCACGCCATTTGCCACTCACCACAAGCCACCTTTGCTTCCTGCGGGTGTTCCAGCAATCGATGGCAATGGTTTGTTTTGGCCAGGGTTTAGTGCTGACCAACTTGGGAACATCCCATCCAGTGTCCCCTCTGTCGCACCTTCATCTACCCTGGATACCGGCTCGTCGAAGGCAATCTCTCAGAATACTTCGCAGACCACCCTATTCACCCCTAGTTTAAATGGATTTCCACCCTCTGCAGCGTCGGCCCAGGTTCCGACAAGCATGGGACAACAGCAGCAGTACATGTTCGCCACGCACTCATCATTCAACGGGGCAACATCTCCAAGCCCTGCTCATCCACCATCGTCCGCAATGGTTTTGGACGAACCGATGGCATTAAACCGGGCTGACTTGACGCCAACGGACCTTCGCTCTCCAGTATCGAATGAAAGCCTGAACCACGGCTGGTGGGGAAACAAGCTTGGAATTGAAACATCCCGGCCAGTACCTACAACCACAGGACCGGGTGCCTGCTTCCAAATGCAGTCTCCGATTGGTGTCATTGATGGAATGATGACTAGGGATGTCACAAGCGGTCTCACCACGCCCACATCGCCATGTCGACACGCATCGCCGTTCTTCCCGATTCCGCCACCCTCCGCTCATCCCATGTCACGAGCACTCAGCCACGAATCAATGCAAGCAGGCTTGACGCCAGTCTACAACTCACCAGGGACAAATGCCAGTCATGTGGATTCCTTGTCACCGCAGACAGACCACGACCCCCAATCCTTGTCGCTTCGAACACCCTTTGAGCCGGCACCAGAGGATCTTATTTGTGATGAGTGTCAGTGGAAGCCCCGAGGCGTCAGGGAGAATTTAAAGGGGTACTTGCGAAAGCATAAAAACACGCACAAGGGTTTGAGGTTATCATGTGATGTGGTCGGTTGCACAAAGACGTTCAGTCGACTGGACAACCTGAAAAAGCACAAGAAGGATAAGCATGGTATCGAAGATTTGGGCCCAACGACGACCTGTGCGCAGCCTCCAGCAAAGCAGATGGTGGAGGATTTTCATGCTCAGCACCAGCATGTTGAGAATGAGGCAGAGCACAAGCGGCCAGGGACGGTGGACTCGGAGATACAAAACATGTCGGGAGATTATTCGATGCTCTGGCCGGCATTGCACTTTTGACATCTGAACCAACACTCGGAAGATACTATTGTACATTTGGATCGAATCTCCACCATATACGCTCATCAGCGTTGTCTTTTTTTTTTTTTGGATTTTGTGTTATTTCCTGGGGCATGGACGTGACGCGGCGGAAAATATAATGGCCCTCACCTCCTTGGTTTGGGTATGAAGGAAAAGGGAAACGGACAGCAAAACGCATTGTTTTTTCTTTTTTTTGATCTCTTCATGGCCACTTTACATATTCACATGTACCCTTGCAGATACCCAACAGTCTTTGATGGAATGGGGTATGATCCCTAGCCTCAAGGACTACTTACATTACCATTCTATTTCCTTTCATCCATATTCTCTTCGCTCTAATCTACAATCAATCGAGTTCACCTTAGCCAAACTAAGTTAGCTACAATCCTCAAAGCCCACAGATTTGATCTGTCCCCACTGGTAGACTCTTTGAGTTTCTGATTTCTGCTCATCCAGTTAGCATCTTTCAAAATCGGAGCAGGAAGAGGAAACATACAAAGAAAGATAAAGGCTCGTCTTACGGGGTGACGAAGAGACTATCGTGGTCCGAATCCTCCTCGACACTTCCTCCACTGCCCCTGCTCACCACGGTATCTTGAACTTGGGCGAGAATTTCCCGGCGGGACCAGTGCTCCAAGGCAACGCAGCAATCTCGGAAGTTTGCAACCACGCCGGGAAGCTCTTCGCCGGTTTTCTGAAGGTCCGCCAACAAACGCAGCATCACTGGCAAGTTCGCCGCTGCGCCGTTGGCAAATGCAATGAGGCCTGCGCCAGGCAGGCTCCGGGCTGATGTGGCCTTGGAGGTCTCGGGGGTTTCGGGGCCGGGGCCGGGGCCGGGGCCGGCGTCGGTACCAGAGGCGGGATCATCCGGAGCAGAATTCACATCCACGAGGCTCGAATCGGCGCCGAGGCCGGAGCCGGGTCCATCTGAGCTGAGGGCCACGGATTCCGGACTGGGAGCTCCGCTGCCGGACGAAGCGGCATCTAGTGAGAAGTCAATTGTTAGTCAGCGACCCCTGAATACTTGGAATGTACACACATACCGCTGTTCGAATCGCTGTCCTCCTCCGATCCAGGTCTTGAATCCGAGTCGCTGTCCCGGAGCGTAATATCTCCGGTCTCCTTCAATTCTTTCAGAAAGTCCTGCCATCTTTCCTTGCAGTCCGCAAGACGATAATTGGCGCCAAGTGTTGACCCAATCTTCCCAAACTTGAGGGTATCGTCAATTATTTCCAACAAATACCTCTGTGTGGACGTCGCAGCTGCTGGAAACCGGGGGCCTTCCTTGTTCGCCAAATATTGCTTCCGATTGGCGAGAAATCGATCGAAGATCGAATTGAACTTGGCGAACAGGCGCGGATACCCAAGCGCCGTTGCCACAGCCTTGCCATGTCTTTTCGTCCCAAGTAACTCAATGAACCAATGGAAAGCCTTGAACAGCAAGGTGAGGTTATTCAAAATAACCTCATTGCCCTGGTAACCCTGCGGGAAGAAGGACCGATCCTCAAAGAATTGCCGGAGGTCGTCATCGTTTGCCTTGACGAAGACTTGTGAACTGCGGCCTAACCCTGGGCAAATGGAACAAAGGTCCAGGTTCGTGCTTGGGTCGGCGGGGGCCATTCCTTTTGCAATCAGAATTGAAAGAAAAGAGAAAAAAAGAAGAAGCTGGCAGACTGGCAAAAGCTTGGATAGGGAAACAAGTCTAGCAGGGAGTCAGCAAAGTAAACAACCTGGCGGGCTGAAGTCAAAGCGGAATAAACGTACAGGGTGGTTGGGACGAAAAATTGGAAAACTTGGGGGAAAGGCGGCATCGACTAGAGTCGTGAGAACTGGAAATAAAAGAAATGTCGAAAAAGACCAATGGATGGAGGGGTAATCAACGGACAGCAGAGTTTTACGATTGATATCAATTGGAAAAAAACAGTGTGGAAAAGCCAGCGAGATAAGGATGAAAGGAAGGAGCAAGGACCATACAAGGTAAACTCTATGGATGGAAGGAACAGTAGAGGGAGGGCCACATCATCAAGGTGAGTATCGTCAGTTGCTCCTATAGAGTCTTGGGAACCATGGAGCATAATACAATTAGATCACAGCGATTTAAAACTTTGACGTATATTAAGAGTTTCTGAACTCAGTTGACTAAGGTACCTGTGAAATTGATCTGAGCTTGGGCAAATAAATAGTAGATGTTTGTTCGCGCATCACGAGAACTTTAGCCCGCCAGAAAGTCCCTCGAAAAGAACTTCCAAGCCAGCTTCAAGGCCCCAGTATTTAAACAACTTTTAAGTAAAGTTAGATATACTCGAATAAAAGCAGAATAGTTTATCATGATCGTGCCTTGCTAACTGTTGGGGTGTGTGTGGATGGGAAAAGGCCCTAGTATGTGTCGACATGGAAGGAAACAAAATATGCAAATGGAAAAGAAAAGCAAAAAGAAAATGTTTTGCACAGGGTTCGAACCAGGCAGTACCGGCCGATACTGCGGGTTGACTTCTCGTAACCTAGAAACCAGGGATTAACTGCGGAATACTCAAACCACTGCACCATTAGGCCTTTTTTGTTGAATTCTGCTCCCAAAAACTAATTTATGTACTGCACTCTCAGCCCAGAGAGTGGGTCCGCCAACAGATAGTTGCTCCTGCCTCTGGAAACGTCGCTGACAAATGACGAAGCTTTTGTTATCTCATACAGCCACAGTGGTAACTGCCGCCACATGGCACTCTCAATCCATCTTTCCACCTCATTTTCCTGTAGTGTGTGATGTGAAGGTGATATATCCCTTACCTTGGCCCGTGGCCAAGGACGTCCTTTTGTGACGACATATGAAGTCCCTGTCTCTTTCTCCCTACCGGCTTGGTCCTTTTCCTATCTGTACTTCTCTGTTCTCCGTGACATCAAAAGTGGTTCGCAACACTTCATACCAATCTAGAAAGGAATTTTAACACCTGAAAATGGATGTGTGTGTGGGTGTTCGCTGCCGGTTTCTGTTATTATCTCACAATTCCAAAGATCTCAGCAAAGAACCCTAATGATGTGACTATCCACGAAGAAATTGTGATTTGGAGCAAAGATTTGGACTGTCGCCACTCTCATTCCTGGCAGAGCTTGACTTTGATGGTTGAGTTAGTAGGTTCCTCATCAACTCGACTTCCTGTTCTGAAAACCTTCAGCTGATCTGTGTTTCACGGTCATCAGACCACTCGCTACAAATGACCAGATACTGGTATCATGAGACACTGATAAGACTCGCACCAGGCTGTGTTCATGATATCTTGGATGGATCTTCAGACTCGGTGAGAGCTTCGAGACCTTGACTGAGGGCCTGGAACGGCAGAAGGCCGAAAGCTTGACACCAGAACAAGGCAAGGGAAAATATTCCAAGGTTTTCAATGGTTGGAGACTTCATCGCTGATAGTAACCCCATTCTTCGGGGATAGCATTTGAGACATCAAGTCATCTGGGTCGATCGAGAACCAGGTGCTTGGGCCAGACAAGACAGCTGAGGAATGTAATGAACAAGAATAGAACATCCAGAAGAACCCAAAGAAGCCACAAAGCCGAGACACTAGCAGAAAGTGTCAGGCGAGGCCTCGGCAGGATCTTTCGAGCCGATATTCCCAAGGCTGGATCATGGTAGCATCGTGTGCATCGCGAGATTGTGACCCAATTCTTGATGAAGTGGAAAGTGGAGCTGGGTTTCACGAGAGGGAAAGACCCCTGCGGGCCAATTAAGGACGACATCGTGTTTGCAGGGCCCACTGGGCTAGCGGCCTGCGGCCAATTGAAGCTTCCAATTGCGGTGTTTGTGGGGAAGTACCGGTCGCTTGTCCGAAGGAAAAAAGCTTGTTTCGGGTTCCCACGTTTTTGGGGAGCTTTGACAGTGACAGGCGTCTTGTCAAGGTTTCATCAGCCTGTATGTTTTGTTGGCGATGTTTACTTTCTGTCAGGGGTCCTGTGCTGTTCAGGATCTTCACCAGCTACTTTGTGACTCTTGTGCGTCGGTCGACAACCACACCGATCATGTTATTCCTGGAAGAGGGAAACTCGAATCTAGCCCACATTTGCATTCCATCAAAAGACATTGCATGAAAAACCCGACTGCCTGGAATTCTGTGTCTTACGATCTTGCTGGGAGTCCTAGACCCAACGGTCCGGTCGAGTTCGTCCGCCCGTCCCCGATGCGGCTAGGGCTAGTCTCCGTCACCAGCTGAATCCACATCTCCGTCTCCTCTATCCCTATTTCGGACGACGTCGTCCGAGCCCAGCCAACAACAGCCCGCGCTTTGCGGCACGACCACAGCAATTTTTTCCTCAATAGATTTGGCGGGAAGCGCCACAGTAAGTATGGGATTATGAGAATTGGATTTGCTGACCGTTTCTGTGCTGCATTCCACAGACATGTGCGGCGCTGGGAGGCGCCGACTCCACAGAATGCAAGACACGCATGGTGGCGTGCCCCAGACCCCTGACCTTGAATGTTGATGGGGTCGACACTATCGAACTCCAATTTCCCTCCTGCAGCTTGTCAGCCAAGTCCCACAAGAGGAACGGAGGTTCGATGGGGGTGGAAAGTCAACACAGATAAATGGCCAATGCCCCTTCCCTGTTATCAACCAGGATCTCGGACCTCCAGTGCCCTCCTCACCACCACACCGCGTTGTCTCTCGTTTCCTCTGCACTACGATCTGACAATGGCTTCAACTCGGTCATCTTCCAGCCTGCGGGCTGTGTCTCTCTTTTGCCTTGTTGCTGCCTCTCAGGCCATCCCTCACGGCCAGGTCTTTAAACGCCAGGACACTTCGTCCACCCGCAATGGATGCTTCGTCGGTAACGTCAATGGCCAGCGTCTCTTGTCAACCGCCACCTACGCCAGCGATGCCATGACGGTCGAGAGCTGCGCATCCTTCTGCTTCAGGCACAAGTTTTTTGCTCTCGAATACGGCCGTGAATGCTACTGCGGAGATAGCTACACTGCCGAGCCTGTCAGCAACGCTCAGTGCTCCATGCCTTGTGCCGGCAACCCAGCCCAGAAGTGCGGCGCCGGCAACCGTGTCGACCTCTATACCAACGGCCTTTACGTTCCTCGAGCCCCTGCCACCCTGAGCACACCTTACCTTGGTTGCTTTGTTGATGAAGGGCCACGCGTGCTCCCCCACAACCTTTTAGGCGCCAGTGATATGACGGCTCAGAAGTGTGCCGCTCACTGCTCCAACTATTCCTACTTTGGTCTCGAGTATGGAAGAGAGGTAAGTCTCATTGATGCCCAACAGAGACATCAGTTGCATACTAACTTCGTCTTCGTAGTGCTGGTGTGGAAATTCCAAGCCCAAGAACCCTGCCCCTGAGACAGAATGCTCATTCCCTTGTTCCGGAAGCGATTCCCAGCTCTGTGGTGCCGGTGGCCGGATCAATGTTTGGGGTTCTCCTCTTGCTTCCCCCGAAAATGTCGGCGACTTCGAATATACTGGCTGTTTCACCGATGCCGTTGGTCAGCGTTCCCTCAGGGGCAAGACCACCTACGACGGAGCCCTGACTCTGGAGAAGTGCGCGGCATCCTGCTCCGGTTACGATTACTTCGGCGTCTCGTTTGCGGAGGAATGCTTCTGCGGCGATACACTGGAACCATCAGCCGTGGAGGTTCCCCAAGCGGAGTGCGCCATGCGTTGCGCCGGTAACTACAACCAGGCCTGCGGTGACGCCAACAGGCTGAACGTCTACTCGAATGCCCAGTGCCTCCCGGACCCGGAAAGCCCGCTGAGCGTTGCTGGGTTCAACTACCAGGCCTGCTGGACCGACCAGGTTGGCAACCGCTCCCTTCGCGCTGTCGTGGAGCGCAGCGACAACATGACCGTCGAGACATGCGCGGCTATTTGCGAGGACTACTTCTTCTTTGGTGTGGAGTATGGCAGGGAGTGCTTCTGCGGCAATACTCTTTACGGAGAGGTGGCTGCTGCTAGCGACTGCACTTTCAGGTGCGCTGGTGATTCGACTCAGCTCTGTGGTGCTGTTGACCGGTTGAATGTGTACTACGCCACTCTTTCCCCAACTACCGCTTCGGTTGTTGCCACACCTACCCCTACCCCTACACTTCCTCTTGAGGATGAGGACGACGAGGAGCCCACGATTATCACTGAGATCCCCACTCCCACTCCAACTGTTCCCGAGGATGACGAGGACGATGAGCCCACCCCCGTGTCCACCGCTGTGGATTCTGAGCCCACTGACACCGACGTGGAGGATGAGCCTCCCGTTGAGACTGACGTTGAAGACGAGGAGGACGATGAGATCCTTCCCGCTCCTACTCCCATCTAAGCGGACATCATAGCGACTCATGAAACAAGTGTGTTTTGCTAGCGTTTTTGTTTTTTTTGTTTGGGATAGCATGCGGGTGTTGAGCAGCAACATGGCTCAATTTATGGCACAGCCACGATCGTTTAGGTTTTTCCTTTGATAGCATAGACATGTCATACAAGCGACGCATTTATGTCACTCATGCACTATTGATCTTTTTGAATTCATATAACACTGTGAATAATGGGTCTCTCTGTCGTATTAATGTATTTTTATTGTTACATGACACAAATCCATGTGGGGCTTTCTCTCATTGTGCTCTTCATATCCCAGGACAGACACTGGTGCAGAAGACCATGGATGCCAACGGCTTTCTTCTCAACTTGAAAACCACTCGAACAAAGGAGAGCCATGTTGCTATGTTGCAACTCGTGGGCAGAATATGCCTGGTTGGGTGCCATGGCTCCGTACCATATAAGATCTCGCTGGGTTGGCTGGACGGGGCAAACTCAAAATTTCTTAACAACCTGGAAACTATAATGTCAGTGAAAAATGCCAAGCAATAGGTAAGTTCACTGAAAACAAAATAGGAAAACATACAAAAGAAAAACAGTTGATAGACAGGTCTTGATACAGCGGAAGAAAAATGGCTGTGCATATCCCAGAGCACAAAACAGACGAACCGGGAATGCTTACGTGACAAACAAGCTGTCCTCATCTGAATCCCTCCCCTCGAGAGCTTCCTCGCCACCCGAATTTTCGTCCGGGATGTCGTTGGTCTGGCCTTGGCTCGGGATAGAAATAGGCTCTGTCGGGGTGGGTGTAGGCATGGGAGCTGCTCTAACAATGGGAACGGTCGTACCGTATCTTTGGATGAAAATATGGCCATCGCGAATTTCCGCAAAGACGCTAGGCAAAATATCTCCTGTGGCCTCAAATTCGTCGAAGATCTTCAACAGTGTCGGAAGGTGCTGTCCCAGTTTGTCGGCTAATCTCACAACGTGTGAATTGTACAACGCTGGGGCAGCTTTTGACCCTGGGGAGGACTCATTGGCCTCGGTCTCGCTGGTCTCGCTTTAGGATGAATTATTCCTGGCCTCTGTAATAGGTACGTCAGTAGCCATATATCTACAATCTTCAGGCTTAACTTACCCGAGTTACTCGAAGCTGAGTCTGTGTCATTGTCCAAAGCCCTGATGTTACCGTCGATCTTCAGGGTGTCCAAGAATCGCCGCCATTGTTCGTGGGCATCCGCTAGTCGATACTTTGCGCCAAGGGAGGGATCAATCTTCTCAAACTTGTTGATGTCGTCGATCAGAGTCAACAAGTACTCTTGTTTGTCTGTAAGACCAACTGGATACGCTGGGCCTCGGCGTTCGTGCAGATATTGCATACGATAGCTCAACAGCTTTGTCTCGATAGCTTTGAGTCCGTGATACAGTCCTTGATTCCCAAGAGCTCTGGCAATCTCTTTTGCTTGGTTGCGACTGCCATTAGTATTGATAAACCAATGAATTGCCCGGAAGAATAGAACGAGGTTGTTGAGGGCCACAGCGTTGCTGTCGTCATTGCATGGCGGGAAGAATGAGGGGTCTGCGAAAGATTAACGGAGATTTGTGCTCTTAGGCTTTACCAAAACATGGACATTACCAAATCCTGGGCAAAGCGAGCAAAGGTCGAGAATGTTTCCTCTGGTTGCCATTGTGGCAGCCGTGTTGCGATACTGTCGAAGAAGGGAGTTCGGTTATCGTGTACTCAGATACCGTGAAAATGGAACAGGTCGTGAAAATCGAAACACAAAGAAAAGACAGCCCTGTCCTTGAACATGTGAAGACGGTGCCTTTCTTGAAATGATGAGGAATGTCGGGTAGAGGAAAATGAGAAAAGTCTCTTCTTAGCCTCTAAGAGACAGGAAGGAAAAATCTGTGGGGGGATGAAGGGCTTTGAGATTGGTGAAAGGTTGAGGCAGGAGCAACAAGACAGGAGCTTGGGCCACATTAGTCGACGACGTCAATGTCTGTGAGATATGGGATGAGGTGAGGAATTTCAACGCCAAGGCGTAGAGGGCAAGTACTCCATGTCACGATTTGATCCTCCTGCCAGCAAGTCGCCGTCGTCAATATTTAGGTGAACTTTGCCTCTAGTACCGTGGGCTTTTCGAACCACTCGATTCGTTCAAATTCCAGTCTAGCATTGAAGGCTACACAGACTCCTCCTTCCATGCTTTCACGAGAGGGAAATAGAGATGACAAAACAAAAAGCGCTACAATACGTACATAACTGAAATGAAAAAGGAGATTCAGATAAATGACAATGATGGGAGAGTATGTGGGAAAAAGGTGACGGACACTGACCTCGAACCAGGCAGATATAGAATGCTAAGCATTGCGGGTAATTTTATCAATAGAATGCTATGTGATAAACACTCGAGACCACTGCGCCACGGGGCCCTTATTATTGATATTCTGTTGCAAACTTCCCATTGATATGGCTTGCTCCGAGCCCGAGCAAGTAAAAAAGGTCCCATTTGGCAAAAAGAGTGACTGACACTGGACTCGAACCATGCAGATATAGAATGCTAAGCACTGCGGGTAATTTTATCAATAGAATGCTATGTGATAAACACTCAAGACCACTGCGCCACGGGGCCCTTTGTTGACTTTCAACTGCAAACTTCTCCTTGATGTACCAAAGCGGGAGCGTACGGAATCCAAGTGCCACATCAGGACCCTAATGTGGAACCTGTCAAAACTACAACATCTTCGAAAGTGTGGCATCAGGTGCCCGCACCTAGCCAGTAAAATACTGGCCTGTGATTGGCCGGTGAGGCCTGGGAAAATATCAAAAGGTGGTCTTCCTACCGGGCCACCTGTGGAAAGGTGGCTTGGTAGGAAGAATTGGAACATCGTGGTGGTGATGGGCTGGGGAATTGAACCCTCGCACGCGAAGTGGAATTTTAAAAGAACACTGGCGATCTTTCAATTAAGCCATTTATTATGGTAGTGACGATAATGACTGTTCTTTCCATCTTTTGGTTGATATGTGGGCTGTGGAAACTATGGCTTGTAACCTTATTTAGGTGGTGGTTAAGTGCCACATCAGGGCCCTGATACCATCGCAAACAAAACTACAACATCTTCGTTTTGTAGGCTCCCGCTATGGTAGGTAGCTTGCTCCGAGATTGAGGGTTAGGGTTCATGTTGCAGACCTCTGTCGGCAAGGGCAATGGTGCCAACTTCCAGCGGTCAGTTCGGCACACATGTTCTTCTAGTCAACAGACTGGCTTATGGGGTGGTATAATGACAATACTGCCCTACATTTCCATGTCATCACGCTGCGATGTTCATGAACAGGGGTTTGTTTGCATGATACCTCGGTAGGCTGCATGAAATACATCCCAAGTCTTTGTAATTGCCATTCTATGTCAAGCCCTTTGATAGAATAATCGCCTTGCATTGAGTTTCAGACAGAATATACCTAAGCACGGCGAATGGTCAAAATAGTTTTACAATTTTAAGTAGGTAGGTAACTTGTGGTCGCTTGGTGAATACTGACTCCGGTTCTGAGCAGTGACAAAATGGAAACCCACCAGAACCCCGCTCAAGTTGCTGCCTAGTGCTGCCTCATTTCCTGTGTGACTCGATAACCCCTCGTCAGACATATAATGATAAACATTGCCCAATCTCTTTTGGACTCTCTGAACTGACTTCTTCTCCCTCACTTTTAGTCTTTTACGCCCATAGCCAACAGCCTACACTATGCCAGTCACAATCAAGATCGGGGACACAGTTCCCGTCGCCTGGGACCGAGAGGTTAACAGCTACTACCAACGCGAAAATGTCACAGGGCCTCAGTACGTGAACCCAAAGGCGGGTAGTTCGAGTGCCCTCCTCGCTGGAACGTCTCAGCAAGAGCACAACCTGAGCAAGGGGATCCTCCAGTGCTCCCGCGCCTTCGATGACAAGAACTTGGCCGACGGCTTTGTCTCGCCTTCCAAGAACGGCTTCGTCAACACCATGGTCCACGCGTACAGCGAACATCATCATGTTGTTCTTCGTCCCGAGGACATCTGGTTTGCTATCCTTACACAGCTCAGTTTCTACATGAACAAGAACGCGGAGTCTCTCCGCTCCCTGTTTGTTGCTCATGAGGGGCAAAAGGAACTCGTGGTTCGCATGGACGATCACGGCGGTCTCAAGAACGTTGACTTTGGCAGCTTTGCCAAGCAGATGACACATCTGCTCCAAGAGAACGTCCTCGACCCTGATCTTCGCCAGTGGATCATCCCCAACTTCACCACCACCACCGACAACGACCTCGTGGTCGGCAGCATCCTCATGATGGGCGGCCTACAAAAATACTTCAAGTATACCTGCTTCTTGTGCTGCGGTATTCCCACCGTTACCCTTCTAGGTGAGCGCGAGGATTGGGAGAAGATTCTCAAACGGCTCGATGGCTTGCCCCGTCTCGGCAAGGAGCCCACAACATTTGGCCGTTTGCTCGACCCCGTCATCCGCCGCTTCATCGCCAGCTTCGACAACCCCGCTGACCCGGATGTCCTCAGTTTCTGGGCCCGCTCGGTCGATCGAGAGATGGGTAGCGGGATGGACTATCTCAGCGGCTGGATCTCTGCCTTTTGTTTCTGGGACTCGCTGGGCCAATGCACGTATAAAAACGACCACTGGGCCAGCTCACTGACTCTCGACGGAGTCAAATATGGCATTGCTGAGACGGAGGAGATTCCCAACGGGTTTGCTGCAGTTCCGGTTAAGATTGTGTATCACGGTGACGAGATACACAGCCGGATGGTGGCGGGGTCGGTGGGAATTCAGGCCACGACATATGACCAACGATTCGGCGCGGACAACTCTGCGCCTTCGTCGGCGTCTGGTGGAGCGACACCTCTTCGGGACACGATCCAGCCTGTTGTCGGTTGGTGGATGTTCCGCACCGAGAGCGACACCAATGTTCCGGGGCCAGGCTGTCAGGATAAGCAAGTCGAAGTCGAGGACCGCAATGATGAAGAGTTAGCTACCCAGACAGTGTTTTCTAATTCTGTTGAGGCTGTCTCGAGTTAAGGGTGGTTGCGCCATCGATTTCGCTTGGGGTGTGTGGTCTTTACGGCTTCTTCATTGCCGATATCTGAGAGCCAGAAACCGAAATTGTGAGCTTTGATGATATTCTTTGACGTTAAGAAAGGAGAGGATATCCTGAAGGACCTGAACTGTCTGTCACCGACTACATAACGTGTTTTATAAGCGGGAATAATAGGAGTGAGCGGGACACGTCTTTCGGAACGCTTTTCTGGCTCTTTTAATGAAATATGAGTTACAGATTCTTCCCATAGTCTTTGAATTTCCTTGTATATTCTCAGCGGGTGAGTGTTACAAAGACCGAGACGCCAATCACCGTTGTTGAAAAGTTGAAAAGAAACCAGACTGAACAAACCTCACCTTATATCCCTAACAACGTCAAGCAGCAGGAGCCCTGACAACAACCAACTTTTCCGCCTCCCAAACCGACCAATCTCCTGACGCAGCTGGATCTCCAAACGGCCTCAACATGGCAAACCGCACGGTGTACGTCCCCTCCGTCAACGTTTTCCCACCAGCCAACTGGCCCTTCCAAGTCACACTCGACACCCTCTCCCGCCACGACCCCGACCTCGGCAGGTCAACCACCGCATCGTCTGGTCCGAAAACAGCCGAGCCGACGAATCCCTCGGAGCTATCAGGGGGCCATGTCCAGGCTGTCTCTTGCCAGTTTTGATCGAAAAGCTACAAGACACATCGTCAGCATGGGTAGGTATCCCAATAAAACGAGTAAAAGGTGATAAAGGAACTTGAACTTACATCCATCCTCAAAAGCCTCGTCCCCCAAATCGTCTTGAAATCCACCTCGACCACGGTGGCGGTGCCAACGTTGTTGGCAAAGTTCCACTGGAACTCGAACCCTGTCTCCTCGATGGACGACCCTTCTGCTTGGGGGAAACCATCCTGGAAGATGTTGCTGACTTCGGCTTTGAGGTCGAATGCAGCGCCGAAGTAAGGGACGGCGAACTCATCCCCGTTGTTGGCTTTGACGATGACTCGGCCGTTGTAGAAGGGCCATTGAGAGGTATCGGTTGGTGTTGGAGGGGAAAAGGCCACCGTGACGGTTGCAGATTCTCCGGGGGCGACCGTGACAGGGGAGGGGAGTTGGATCTCGGGGGAGAGGGAGATCGGCTTGTTCTCGATGTAATTGGCTATGTGTCTTTTTGTTGTGCGGCCTTCGATGCCGAGTTGCTTCTCGTGGGTGAAGTCGTATGTTAGAGACTCAGAACCGCCGTTGGTAATGACGATTTCGTGGGTGGAGACAAAATTGGCGGTATCGTTTAGGGCGATGTTGGCGGCACTGAGGGTGGTTTGGTAGTTGAGGACTTTGAGGGCATCGATGAGGCCAGTTCCGACTTGCATAACAGGGGCGATGGCGTCTTTGGGTACCGGGTTTGGGTTGCGAGGGTCATCATGTCGAGCTTCCATTCCCCAGGGGACGCTGGTGCCGGACGATTTGATACGGTCGATGAGCTTTTGTGCGATGCCGGGGCCGTTCTTATCTCTTCCGCCATATTTGTTGAGGTACAAGGCTGCAATGCCGGACACATAGGGGGCAGCCATGGAGGTTCCATTTAAGACTGCCCAGCCGCGTGGGATGTCGACAAAGGTGTTGAAGTTGTACCATACGGTAGAGCTGAAGATGTCGCCTCCAGGGGCTGCAATATCAGGCTTGACGTGTAGATCGTTTGTGCCACCCCAACTGGAGTAGACGCTTGCCAGTCCTCCACGCGGATGAACAGCGGCGACAACCGGAGCGTTGGTCTTGTCCTCGAATGTGACCGTAACATTGCCCTGAGCATTCAGCACTGCCAGAATAGCCTCACCGGCAGCTGTGTCGACGATCCCGTTACCAAGAGAGTCAGACAGCACCTGAAGACTTTCCACACCAACACTGTAGTATAAAACGTACTTGGCCTCAATCGCACGGAGATTCACAGCTTTCTGCTCCATACCACAGCCCGCTTGTGAAACGAACAAGACAGTATGAAGTGGATCAGCAACAGGCTGAAGGGGACCGCAGGCATCACCGACCGAAAGAACCGGGGTGGGAGTGCCCCAAATATCACGATAGGTCCCCATCGAATTCCCGGTGTTGTAAGACCCTTCTTCCACCGGAGCACGTTCAAGGCCGCCTGCGCCCATTCCAACATGAGCAATTGTCATGTTCGAAGTTTGACCATCAGCAGTTGTGAAGGTGAACACCACAGGATCGGCTGCTTTCAGTTTCGCTTCCACGCTGGCAACACAGAGCGTCTTGCCACCACTGCACAGCTCATTGATGTAGTCAGGCCCGTGATAGCCATCATTTCCAGCCGAGACAACAACCACTACACCAGCCTCCACAAGACGATCACCCAAAATGTTGAGCGGAGAGTCACTGAAGCCGCCGGGAGAACCAACGCTCATGCTGATGATATCAGCTCCTTCCTCATAAGCACGTTTCCAGGCCTTGATAATGTGCTCAGTATCAGGCTGTCGGTGATTCATGCCGAAGACCTTATAAGCGAGGAGACTGGCTTCAGGGGCCACACCGGTAAACCATTCATTCTTTCCCGCAATGATGCCAGAGACGTGGGTGCCGTGGCCAACCTCAGGAAAAACATCCGGAGCCGGGTCATTGTCTTCTGGGCCGCCAGGATTGAAGTCATAGCCAGCAATGAACTTGAACCCAGGACCGATTCCGCCTCCAAGGACATCGTAGTTGTAATCGAAGCCATCATCCACCACGGCGATCTTGATCCCTTTGCCGAAGAGGCCCTGTTGGTGCAGCTTGTCCACGCCAGTAGATCTGTGGAGAGCGGTAGAGTAGTTCTCAGCTTCATAAGCTGGCGCTCCTTCTTGACGTCTTCGTAGGCTTTGGGGATCCGTGGCGGTTTGGTTATCTGGTGTGGGAAGGGAAAAGGTCTTGACCTTCCACACATGCTGAACCCCGTCAACCTGGGAGAGAGAAGCCTGGTCAAGCGTTGATTCGAGGACTAAACCAGGTAACAGAGCGTCCTTCCACTTCTCCAGGCTCGTAGATGCCGGATCAGCCTTGGAGATAGCATCAGCTACCAAGTCGACAACGGAAGCATCCTTGACTTCGACAATCCAGCGGGTCGTGCTTCCGGGGGTTGTCTGCCGTGTGGTGAGTGCTGTCGGAATTGCGAAGCAGAGGCTAGAGCCGCCTATAGAGGCGAGAAGAAGTTCCTTTACCCTCATGATGGGCAGGAAGAGAGGGGGAAGTAGTGATCAAGCAGTAAAATGATCTGTCAGGGACTGGACACTGAAAGGAGGTATAGCCACGTAGCGCACAACCTGTTGATTTGATGCTGAGGACTAAGAAGATGGTGAGCGCTTGGAACAAAACACCAAAAGATGCAGCTTTATATACCTACTTACCTCCAGACTTTACATTCCCCCCCTGCTATCACATCCATTCATCCGTGAAACTCGTCATCTTTGCCATTAATGGATGCCTTGAGGCCATATTCTGATGGTCACACTTCAGTGAAGTGTTGGTAGTTGCGCTTGGATCCAGGAAATTGGAGGCTCGTAGTGATATGCAACCTACTATATGCATGCTGCGCCGCTCATTCCTCCTCAAGGCATGGGGATGTCATAATCCCAACGCTTCTGAAGTCCGAGAACGCGCTGAATATCTCCGAGGTTGGTATCAAACTGCCGAAACAAGCCGAAGGAACGTTTCTGGAAGGGTGTCACCAGGCTGATGTGGATGGTACCCTTGTTACCACAGACCTTGTTTCGTTGTATCATTATGCACAAAGGACTGCGCAGATGAAGGGGAGCACTGGCCATAGGTTCTCTTGTTGGGACGAAACCAAGATTTCGGGACCGACTGTGCCGCATTCCATGAAGATAGGATGGAGGTCAGCCACGACGACCCAAAGAATGAGACAGGCTAGTACTGAAATGATCGGTCACAAGGGTGAAAAAATGGCCCAGGTGTAAATCTTGTCTTTACCACGACCCCTTCTCATCCTGGTTCCTTGTTGCATTGGGCATTGAGAAGCTATTCCCGGAGAGTCTCGGTCAGTTGGCTGGTGCGACGCAAGCATACTGGCTGGACGTTGACTTCCAGGTTTGCCTAGGTAGGTAAAAACTTCGAGGCTGACGAATGCTGTAGTAAACCCAACGCCAATCCTAGAGTAATCTTTTTCTGCCGCAATTGCAAAGGGCATTTCCTGATCATGCAGATGCTAAAATACCTAAGCTATGGGAATTGGACCAAGTTGCGCAATCTCGGCTTCAGATTGGGTTCCGTTTGCAGTAGGGTACCTGAAAGCGAATAAGGTTGGAGAATCAGATGAAGGCAATTGTATCAAGAATACTTCTGAATTTCGACACTTCTAGGTTCACACTGCTTAGCAAAAGGTGGCTATATTCTGATAAAAACATAAATAATGAGGCTCCTTGTCCCTTGTCAAACAAATACAACATATATCTGTGTGTATGACTTAATGCTTTAATCACGATCTTAGGTAGTTGCGGTTGCGAGTAAGAGCTTCAGATTAATGAATTGAATCCAATCCAATTTAACAAAACAAAAGTCGAGAAAGGTTAGGTATGCGAAAAGACAAAAACGATGGTTTGCATGTGGACTCGAACCTAGGCAGTACCGGCCGATACTGCAGGATGACTTCTCGTAACCTAAATTGTAGGGATTAACTGCGGAATACTCAAGACCACTGCGCCAATCGACCTGTTTGTTGAATCCAAGCTCCTAAAACCTTGATATATACTGGGAGCAGGGCCCCCACTGAGGGTTGCTCCTCCACCGGGACGACAATGTTGCCCTTGCTCCTTCCTGCCACCAAGACTACCTAGGGCACGAGGTCGCTGCTCTTTCCTTTTGAGAGACTCAACCTGACAGGAAATCTAGGCAGGCCGTCGGGAACCATGGTCGGGCACGCAGTATGACTTCCAGGACACCCCGTTCTTAGAAACTTTCCTTCGGTATTCTTCTTCAATCAATCAATCAATCAGTCAGAACACCATGTTCAGTATCCTCTTATACATGCCGTTGCTTGCCTATCACAACCTGTGTGAGCATACCTTACTTACCCACTCAGATTTCCATCACTTTCTTTTCAACGAAGCTAACTATTCTTGTCTCCGTTAAACTTTCCATTTTTCAATCCTTCGACTGTTGCGAGCATAGCCTCGCAAGTTATTTGAATTGCTGGGCCACCTTTAATTTTCAATTTGTTAGCTTCATTACCTATAACCAAGTCTCGATCCTCTTGATCCCTTTTTTCAAACTCTCTGGGTTATTTACTTCCTCAATTCCATTATCAACATCTCTCCTTTCCCCGGTCAGCCTTTCGACCCACCCAGTTATTGACCTGCCAACTCCTATCCCGGTCTCTTCGTCTTCAACTACCAATCGCCTTGTTAGATAGGCGACACCAAAATGGCCCCCGTCACTGAAATTGCGACTTGGGATCTTTGTGCCATCTGCCCTGGATTCGGCACCCGCGTTGCCCGGGTCGACCACGGCGACCTCCGCAAATTCTTTAAGGACTCCTCCTTTTTTCCGTTCGTTAACGACGTCAGCAAGGTTTTTTTTTCGCACAACCTAACCCTCCCTTTCGTGCCGAGACGATAGAAAGGCCAAGACAGGAGCGCTTAGGAGCGCTTAGGTACCCGCACCGTCTTTTCACAACTTGAAGGGGGCCGAAACTGCACTGATGAGGCATCGCGACCTGTATCTAAGCAACAACGAGGGTCCCATTTTCCCCAATCAAGCGTCACCTGAGCAGAAATATCTGCTCAGGCTCATTGACGATATCGACAAGTTCGAGGACGCTGGCTGCACACTCGGAATCTTTTGGTGACGCCGTAGAGGGAGTTTCTGGTTGTTTTTGGCATGTTTCCATGTCTTATTCTTGGTCTAAGGGGATAGTTCTTCGGTTAGATCTTTTCGAAGAAGAAAATGGGACTGGTCCGTTGACTCTCTTAAATATGTGTTTGCATCTTGTGCTGAGACGGTTGTTAGATTGTGAAAGCTAGGTAGATGTTGAGATACCTAAGTCATGTAGGTAGGCATTGTGCTGGGATGATAAATGTTAGTGGTTTGCAAAAGCAAAATTGATCATACTACCTGTCTAGGCGGCACTTGCAGACGGAACCATTGCCCTTTTCCCCCTGGGGTTCTTGATTTGATCTACTTCTTGATCTTTATTCTTTTTTGTCAGGCTGGGACGGTATAACAACCCACGCTCCACTTGAGCTTACATTTGAAGGCCAACGATTCTACGTATTGGAAAAGGTGTTGAGTTTTAGAAACATGAACTAGACAGTTGACTTAGAACATGAAATTAAACTACCTTCAATGATCTTGTCTCACAAAAGAAAGGTTGTAAAAGCGGACTAGTGGTAGACTAGTGGTCTCTATATAGAAAGAGTACACTATTCTCGCTAAGAGTCTAGTTTCTACCTCGCCAGAGTATAACATGCTATCAAACCTTGAATAGCTGCTTTATTGAGCCTTACATTCCTCCACAAAAGGTCGAATTCATCGCTCTAAGGCAGTTTCATTACGAGGAAACGATCGCTATCCATCGCTATTGCCACAAATTACTCTAATCGCAAACATTTAAAGAAAACATAATTAACCGCACCTCAAGACCCATTAAGCCTTGCTCGCCTCCACCCACTCTGGCACGACCTTCCTCAAATACTTCATAAACTTCCACATCCCCACCGCATACTCCCGCTCCCCCTCGGGAGTAACAACCTCCTCGGGGAACGCAATCCCCGCTCCAAACAGCCCAATCGGCTTTTGTTTCTCCCCCTCGACATAGAAAGCCCCCGTCCTCGCATCCTTCTCTAGCTTCACCAGCGGCTTGTCATCTCCTATGCTCACCTCGGGGACAGGAGCAGGGGTGTACCCCACAGCCTGCACCACTCCCTGGCAATCCTTCAACTCCTTCTCCAGCAACGTCCATTCTTGTTCTTTCCCTCCAGAGCAGTCGATTCGTGTGATGAACTTGCCCGCCTCGCTGGTGAGCAGCACGTCTCCGTCTAGTTGTGTCCTTCCAAACTCTGCAGCTTTTCCCTTCAAGCCGGTGTTGTCGTACTGGATGTAGCCGTCTTTTTGGACGGCATATCGGAGGGTGGGGTGGCGGGTGAACCATTTGATCTTCAGTAATGGGTGGCTGGTGGTTGCCAATCTGTAGAGGTTCATGAGGACTAGGATGGCGGAGTGGGAGCCACCTATTACGCCGATGGTGAAGGGTTGATCGCGAGGAATGGTGGTGGATAAGATGGAAGGGGTGAGGGCTGTGTCGAGGGGTATTATTGGTGGGCTAGAAGACGGAAGGGGTGTGGTAGAGGGGAAGGCGCCTGTGCAGTAGACTACCAATGGGGCTATGATTGATGATGGTTGGGAGTTTGTGGTGAGAGTCCAGCGTTTGGACTCAAGGTCGAGATGAGCCGAAGTAGCCTTCCCCTCTACGGTCTGGATTCGGGGGTGTTGTCTCAACCCCGCAGTGAGCAAGTTGAGCATATCGCCCGCATAGCTGAGAGAGCATGTCCCGCTTTGGGGGAGCTTCTCAAGCTCGGTGATGGCGTTTGGTTTGTGTGCTGTGTTAAGGATGTGTCGGAATGGCTTTAGAGCTTCTGCGTAGTCAACAAAGAGCTTGACCGCAGTGTTACTACCTTTGAGTTAGTGTGATTGAGTCAAACCAGGGGAGAGGTAGATTTACCCAGGCACCTCCCGATAAAACTTGTTGATCCTTCCCCCTTGGAACTGCTCATCCACCCAGACGATTTTCCCGTCGTCTTTAACCTCCTCCAGTAAATTTCCCACAACGGCGATTCCGGCGGGCCCGGCGCCGACCACAACGGCCGCCGCATCTTTCAGGGTTGCATTTTCGTGGTATCTCCGTACTAACTGACCTGACGAAAGGTAGGAGTTTGTGCAGCGAGGTAGTTTTCTAATCAGCACTGAGCGTGTAGCAAAGCTGCTGCTGCAGTCTGGAAATATCCGCAAAACATGCATCTTGTTTGTCGGTTGAAAGTGGCTCGGAATGTATAAAAGCAACACGGTGAGTCGGAAATCGAACACGGTCAAACAACACCTTTAAACGACCCGCTTTTTGTTAAAGAACTCTCCGATTCAACTCCGAAGTGGGTCCGGTTGACTCAACAGCTGACGCTCTTTCTTTTTTACCCAAAGCCAAATGCTTTGAATTCTTGTCTTTCGAAGAGAAAGCTAAAATTGCGCCATTCCCACGCGTCAATTGCAGTCAGATTACCGCGAACAAAATGTGCCCACTTATATGACGCCTCACTACGACGGTTAAACAGGGTTATTCCCGGCTCGGCTGCTACAGAGATCCACCCCGACATGACTCCGAATGAGTGGGGCCGTACTACCGCCCGGCCCATAAGAAAAAGCAACGTCAACCGGCCGATTCTTCGGCCCGCCTGTTCGGAACTCAACGGGGTTCGGTCCGAGCCAAGACGGACCCAGAAAGCAGGCGGTACAGGACGGCTTCCGACAAGGAAGGACTCTCTTCAACTCAATCTCTTGGATGCAGCCATCATCCGAATACGAGAGAAAATTCCGATGTGTTTCGGTCAGTCAGAGCCTCGTCGTCGTGCCATACCATGATTGGATTTGTTGTTTTGGCTGAAACTGCAGTCTGTCCTCAACCATGACGCCGCATGCATGCTGCATCCCAAGAAGTGGCATGTTCCTCAATAGATAGGTAGGCAGATATCAACGCATCCTGCTCCGGCTCCCCGCATTGTTGTTTTTTGGATTCATCGGTCAAGCTGTTGTCAGCCATCCTAGCCTTTTGAGATGCCCACCACCGTCCAGACCAGTGGTCCAGACCAGGTTTGTGGACCCATGTGTTGCAGATACATGCACAAAAATCCTGGCCCATTATTCGCGACTCGGACCATCCAAGGCGAGGTGTCCCCTCACTGAGCATATCTCTCCTCCCTACCTACCTAGGTAGGTAACCTTACAGCGCCAAATCCACCCACATGCAAAGCAACCTCTTGCTTGGTAAATTCGCAGGTCACCTTGCACGCAACCTCGTGAAACCCTTGATGAACCCTGTCTCACGCCTCACTTGGTTCAAAATAATACCGGTTATTTCGTTCGAATATATGAAGCGTCTCAAACCCTGCCACAAGGCTGTGTGCCGTCCGGGCCGCCTGCATCAATCCTTCCCACTCTGCATATGTCGTGGCACCATGTTGCCAAGTAATTGAGGCAACATCAATAGTTTGATCCAGTCTATGAGTCCATTCGAGCCTTAGCGCCGCCAAGTGGGTGAGGTACCGGTACTTGTTTGCAGAGCCTCACCTGAGTAGAGCGACAGCTATTATTCAGTTGAATAAGAACGATCCTCGAGAGAACGAGGGGGTGGGATTTGGCGAGAAAGGAGGGGATCTGTGCTTCCAATGCTAGCAGCTCTTCCTCCCTCTTCGTCCACCTTCTACTCACGCCTACCCGTTACCTACCTAAAGATCCTTTTCTAGAGCAATTTTGTACGTCTTCAAGGTAGCTTCGATCTACTTTGAGAACGTGTAAGCTGAGCTGTATTGTTTTAAAACTTGGCTCCTTAGTACCAAGTTCAGAACCAACCCTTTTGGAGTCTATTGTTCTCCAACTTCAAAACGCCCAAGATGACCATCGAAGCCCCCGTGATCTTGGGCGCCGTCATTGGCATCACCACCCGCTCAATCCGCCACGTAGTCGACCTCGTGCAGACTCCCGACGAAGTCCAAGCGGCCAAGCAAGAGATCGACGACTGCCAACGCAAGCTCGGAGAGCTCATCGAGCTCCGCAAAAAGCACGACGCACTCCTCTCCCGCCGCCCGACCGAGCTGGCCGCGATCGAGACTGCCATCTCCAAGGCTTGGGTTGATCTCCAAAAGGCCAAACCGATCCTCGAACGAAACACGATTGAACAACAACGGGTGGAAGGAGCGAGCGTTCGTCGCATCACGCGTCGGATCAGGTGGAAGGTCTCGGACCGAAACGCTTACCAATTTCACGAGAGGACTATTTTGAGGAATCAGATTGAAGTTCGAGATCAGATCTCGAAGCTGGAGAGCATGGTGAGACTGGAGCCGTTGGAGAAACTGGCTGAGAGGTCAGCGGAGGAAGAGAAGAGGTTGAAGGAGGAGTGGGAGGCGAGACAGGCTATGAGGGATGTGAAGGGGCTTACGTTTTTGGATCCTGTTGTTCGGGAGGTGGATGAGCCTGCGCCTAGCCTAGTGGCTGCCATCAGATATGATGCTGGCTCCGGTGCAGCATCACCTCTTTCTACCACCTCCACGTTGCCTGTAGCTCAAGTCAGGGTGATTTCAGACCCGGTATCGAACGAGGCTGCTGGGTTAAGGGCGCTCTCCCTTGTTGAAGACGATGAGGATTGCTATCATGTGCCACTGGCTGGACGGATCGCTGATCCATCAGTTGCTCCTGTCGCACCGACACAGCAGATGCCAAAGTTTCAACAGCCTCTCGTTAGGCGAGCAAGCATTGTTTAAGTGGTAGTTTTGTGTTCTTTCCTATTCTTTTTCTTCTAGATAGCTTAACATGCCCTAATGATTGCGATGCCCTCGAATGCTTGATTCGAGTTCTTGGCATTCCGTGCTCAACTGTTTTGTAGGCTTTTCTGGTTTGATCCCACGTGCAATTAGAGGCAAGGCACACCATGAATTTCATGAGGAAGCAATCAGACGGCTATGAGGGCCGATTTTTTTATACGCTTCTACAGGTGTATAGACCGATTACAATGTAGATTGACCTAAAACTCACAACACTAAGACTACCTAAGGTGCCTAGTCTGACAACTAAACTTGTACCGTGGTTGGCTTTACCACCACTTGCGGCGTGTCATATGGTTCCCCCTTCCGACTGCTCAACCTCTCGAGCCCGGGCATCACCACAATATCTGCCGAGGAGCTTCTCGGCTCAACTGTGTACACATATCGCCAATTGCAAGGGTGAGAAAACAAAACGTAGCCGAACGCAACACATTCACGAATTACGCCCTCCAAATTCCGAATTTGATCTGTGCGAGCGCGCTTGTCTTCGTGGACGAAGCACCCCAGAAATCTGTCGAGGGCGCTTTGCAAGGTCTCAACTTGCAGAGTGATGGTTGATGGTGGAGAAAGGGGCGTCCTCTCCTGGTTCTTCTCATGCAAAAGGAAGACGGAAAGACGACGCCATGCGTCAAATGCTCTAGCCGCTGCCGGATATTAGCCCTGAAATTTTCTGGTGTTTCTTCAGCGATATGGTGACTTACTCGGAGAATTCATGTTTTGAGATTTTCCTGATAATGGCAGCGCCTTCACAAATTCCACGATGGAGGGTGGCAGCAATGATAGGCCGCCAGCGCTGTGGACATCCAACGCAAAGAAGATTGCCCGTGACAGCAACCATCGTATGGCCACATGCCGTGTCCGGGAATCCAGTGATAACGTCGCAATCTGCGATTGGGTTCGCTCGTCCAAGCCAAAGCCTCTGAGCGTCTCCTTGATGGCGGGTGCATCGTGACGAATAGAGCGGACATGGTAATTGTTCTCGACATGATCTTTAATGAGATGCCCCAGTGCCTGAAGTTCTGAGATGATCTCGCTGTCGCCTGTGCCGTCTAGCAGGTAGAAGTCGAGCGGAGTATCAGATGAGCCTCTAACGGTTGTAACAGGACGATAGGCGGCTTTTTGTGAAGGCCGAGACTGAAGAACTGATGTCCCAGCAGAAGTCTCGTCGGTCTCAAATAGCTGGCTTTTACGATATCGCCTGGCAAAGAACCACCATACCGCTGCCGCGCCGATAATTACTCCTAAGATAGCAAGCCCAACCCCAAGGCCTGCAGCTGCGCCGGTCGATACACCGGGGTTCGTGACGCTTGTGCCATTGGACGGATGTGGAGGAGGAATCGGTGTATGAGTCGCCGTTGTGTGATGCGAGGTCACTAAGTCTGCGTTCGTTGAAAGACCACAGGAGCTTGTAGGGAGACTTGCTGTTCCAGAAATGCTCCATCGACAAGTGACGGTCGCAGGAGCCCCGGCCTGCCGCGTAGCTTGTATCGGGTCTAGCACAACAACCGTGAGATTCGCAGCGCCCCCAGCGCTCTGAAGAGGGCTTATCGCAGGGCAGTTTACGTCAGGAGCTTGTTGGTTTTGCGGAGGCGGATTGCCTGTGATGACAGCCTGGAACACCTGTCCCAGTGTTGCCATTGTGGCATGCGAAAGGTGAGTTGAATCTGCAAGAAAGCTCTTGAAAGAGCGGAGGTTGATGTTGACGTGGAAAGCACCAGATGGAACGATGGATAAAACCGTGAAAACAAAAGGGATGGCACTCTGGAGATAGGCTGAGTCCCAGTTACCCCGGTTTCTCTGTTCGGCCTCGACCTGCAAAGCCGTGGCACCTTTACAAGGTGGAAGTACTGGTACTCAACATCAGAAGGTTCTGGCCAAGCCAACATTGGCTTATGCATGAGGATAAAGTCGGCAGCTCGCAGGATGCACCACAGCGATGTCAGTTTTTGATTGGTACAGACATACTTACCTGGTCAATCTGTACGCCACATGAATTTGTGTTATGGGGGCACTCAATCACCAGGTTCAGGTTTATTGAGTCGTGTAACAAGGTAGTCATGCCATCCTGGCACATTGCCGCTTCTCACAAAGCCTGACGGGGCTCCGGTATTGAGACAGACAAGTGGAGAGAAAACTTGAAATATCAGTGGGCGGAGAAACCTTTGTAATTACCTGGAGGGGTTGGGGGCCCTGTGGCTCGGAATTACACAGCTTCGGTTGGAAAGAGCCAGGACAGTTCTTGCCACGGCAATTAGGTGAGGCTCCGGTCCCCACAAACTACATCTTTCACTTCAGATCACTCGTTTCAGCCAAGGAATAAATTGGTGCATGTTTCTTTTCTTATCTCTCTCGCATGCCCCTTGAGCTGAAATCACAGCCTGCTCATGCTGCAGCTTGGCGGCCCCATCACATGCGGGCCCCTTGCTAACATCACCAATGTCTCGACCTCACCCCCTGCTACCCAGAACCAGAAGCATTTGTTTGACAGGACCGAAAGAGATGCTTGATGAAAAAAAACAACACTTCCTTGTTTTCTCCATACTATCATTCCCCAAAGCTCGCAAACCTGCACACTAATATCGGATTCAGATGTCCATTGTGCTCTCTCATCGGGTCCTATAAGGTTCATCGAACATTTCTTTGAGGCCTATTCACTTGTTTCCAAGGCCTCTGGGCATCCTTAAGACCCCGCTGTGTTCGGTTAAGGCCCATTGAGTCGCTGACTACCTTCCGTTTGCAGGTCTAGTGACTATCTTTTCAGACCTATCGGCTACCTCTAGCTCCCTTTCGACTACCTCTGTTTGTTTTTCGTCTGAATGTTGCGCTATTCTTGATTCATTTGATCATGTCGACCAACAATGTAGATATATGTGTTTCCGTCGACTTCGGTACTACCTACACCGGCAAGTCAATACTTTTTCAACCCCTACAGCCGCTTCTTCTAATGTCCTGTGTTGCCTGTACACAGGTGTCGCGTGGGTCAAACCACAGGTCAAGGACTTCCCCATTCAAGTCATCAGCGACTGTAAGTGTCAGATTTGCTTGGCTCTTTGATCCGGAGAACTCCAATAGTGACTGAGAGCTGGTGAGTCTAACAATCTCAGGGCCAGGAGACGGTATCACGAACGAACGCAAAGTCCCATCCGTCCTTTCCAAACATGTCGATAGCCGAGGACTTCGAAAGTGGGGCTTTCTTTGTGAGGAGGACATGAACGAAGCCGATAAGTGGAGGTATCTCAAAATCTTCCTCGACCCTGCCCAGTACAGACTCAGTAGACAAGAAGGTCTGTCGTGGGCCCCTCAGTCCTTGTCCCTGGTTCATAGCCTTGTGACCGAGTATTTGCGTCAGATATACCTTCACATCAGAAGAAGCATTACCCTCGGTATTGGTAGGCCAGAATATCAAGGATGGGACGACCTTGCAGTGGAGTTTGTCTTCAGCGTTCCGACCACGTGGGAGGGTCAAGAAATCCTGGATGACTTCCAGACCGTTATCAGGAATGCCGGATTTGGGAGGCCGGAAAAGCACGACGTCGTCTTGGGCCTGACGGAGGCTGAGGCGGCCGCGGTCGCCTCCATGCGACACTTCGGCTCGGGCATTCCATTCGACAACGACGATGTGTTCCTATCCATTGACGCTGGCGGTGGGACCACTGACTTGGCATTTGTCAGAATCATATCAGCCAACCCGCCAGTCATGGAACAAATACAGGCTGTTAAGGGTACAGGGATTGGCTCCATGATGATTGACAAGGATTTTCGAGGCATGGTTAATGGTATGTCAGAGTCCACGCTTCAACCATGTTGCTGTGTTTTGTCTAGTTATATTCAGACTCTTGAGATTATTGCTTACACCCTCTTAGAAAGACTAAAACGTTACCCTGGTTTGCGTGCCCAGCTTCCTCGCGATTTGCCTTTGAAGCTTTCCCAGAGCCCGTATTATCGAACTCAAAAGCACAAGTTCGGCGAGACCAGTTACGAAAGGGAAGTGTACCGAATTGGGGTTCTTGGATTGCGCCATGATTATCACCATGAGGGCTTAGGCATTGAAAATGGTCATCTGAAGCTCAGAAGGTATGCCTTCCATCACACGTATTCTCTTAGGTAGCCAAACCGCATCGATGCTGACAAACACACAATAAAGGGAGGAACTTGAGGGCATTTTCAACAACCAGCTGAACAAAATATTGACAACGCTCTCGGAGGCCTTGGATAAGTTTGAGCAGGATGGCTACAAGTCTGTGGTGGGTGCTTGTATGAATCCAAGGAAAGGGAACCATACTAATACAATGGCCTACAGCGATATATCGTTCTCTCCGGAGGTCTCGGAAGCTCACCCTACATCCTCAGAAAGGTCGAAGAATATGTCCAGAACCAACTTTTGACCCGGCCAGTCTTGAAGGGAACCCGAGTACACATGTCTGCCGAACCCCAACTGGTGATCGTCAAGGGGTTGCTGCTTGAGCAAACAAACAGCATTCTTCGGACACGCATCGCACGAGCCAACTATGGCCTCATTACCTCGTCACGCTACTCCAAGAAGAATGCGGACCATTTTGGGCAAGCAATTAGATGCGACATATTTGACGGCAAGAGTTATGTCGATGATCAAATTCGCTGGATAGTCAAGAGGGGTGAAAAAATCGCAAACGGACAGATGCTCTCTGCACCGGTTGTGAGACGAGCAGGTCTTACTGAGCCTCTTCGGTGGACGGAGACGATTGTCTTGTCGGACAGTAAGACTGGGTGGGTACCTAATAAGATGTCTGATCGTAAGTTTGGCCCTTTATTCTTATCTCAAACAGCCCCTTTTCTCTTTGTGACGCCTCTCTGCGGAACGATAACGCGGCTGGTCGTCCGGTAAAGCCCTCTTCATAACGAGCAAATACGTGCTTCATACCTGGCAAAGTCTGATGGAGACACGGGGATTCATGTCAGCAACATTCAGCCGGCCGGGTGTCATTGATGTCAAGGGCCTTCAAGGGATGGCCAATGGGAATCTCTTGTTTGCGAAAGGCGTCAAAGGGTCACCGCATACCTTTCTTTCGCCACGTCCCGACTCCCTTATCATCCATATTGTGTCTTGTCGCTAACAGCCTTACTCCAGCCAACGTTACCCAACTGTACAAAATCCAGGCCGATCTCACCGATGTCCAAAGTTCTTTGACCCTGAAGAAGAGAAGACACAAATGGCTGTTCTGGAGGATCAAGAGCCAGTACTACATCTGCGAATATGACATCCAACTGCGGATTGGCCCATCTGGCGATTTGCGATTCGAGGTTCACCATAACGGCCAGCCTGTGGCTGGAAGCGCTGCGCCTGTCAAAGTGCAGATCGAGGTTTGTTTTCATCTTCCTGATGATTCATTACCACGTGCTAACTTGTCAACTTACCTGCCTTAGGCCGAGTGGGATACATCACCGAATGAGCCTGAGCCTGAGTCTGAAACCTCGCCGGCGATTCCTCATACAAGCTCGGCCACGTTGATGAGTATCGGGTCTTGGGGATCGTCTCAAGGATCCCTTGGGAGGCATGCCCCTGTTTCGACGGATTTTTGGGCCGCGCAGGCTCAAATCGTTCGGTAATATTCGGGAGGTGCCATTGCCCGGTAGGGTCTTTTACAGTGGGTTTTCATATCTGCTTATTCACGTTGTGGGTTCTTTGCCTCTGGAACAATGATCGAACGAATCACCAACAAGTATCAAGTTGACCTGAACTCGCCGCTTCGTAATTTCCAGGGGGATAATTAGCTTGGACAAGGACTACATACAAAGATCTTTGCGGCAGGCTACCTTGACTAGTCTTATTCTATTATATCCTGTATGGTCAAACTCTCTGAACACGCTGCCCTAACTGCCTCGATTCAGTTGGGTGGGCTTAGTAGGTATGTCAATAGGTGATGAACCGTGCCTAGAACCTGGTGAATGCAAAGCCTCGACCAGCCAATCCTCTTCATCATGGAGTCCAGGGCTCTCTGGTGGCGCGTCTTGTACCCGGGTGTGTAGATTCTCTGGACCGCCTTGCATTGCCGTAACAATCCGCTGCAGATTGGCATGGAACACATGTGCGTCTGCGCGGTCTTTGGGGTCGACCCGAAGAAGGTCGTTTTGAGCGAGGTCGAGAAGGTCCATCAGAGCCGTGTTTTCTCTACAGCTGGGGATTGCCCGTAAATTCGTGAATTCATCGTGAATCGTGGGGTGAATCTCCACTGAGCCTTGGGGGTTCCGCCAAAAGAAACTCCCCGGTGCTTCAGGGTTCCCATACAGCTCCGAGACTCCCCTTCTGCTTGAAAGCAATTTGACTCTGTCGAGGCCGGAGAACAGCCATACCATAAACTCGAAGATGATGCAGCCCATAGACCACATGTCCCAGCTTTGAGATTTCTCCCAGTCGACTTCGTCGCCATTTCCCACTTCGGGCGCTTTGTACTGAATGCTTGCACGGTGTGCTGGTTCAGGTATCTCATGGTCGTAGAGACTAGAAACCCCAATGTTCGCCAATACTAGAGTTCCTAGCCCTCCATTCTGAAGGTTCATGAAGTTGGTGAAGTGGAGGATATTTTGCGGCCTCAAGTCCCCATGACTGGCTCCAGCGTTATGGAGGCACTTGATAGCGTCTGCCAGACCGAGTAGCTGTTCTAATAGCCACACAGTAAAGTCTGATGTATGTCTTTCAAGGCTGTCTCTTCGTTTCCAATACTCTACGAGGTCGCCTCCTTCTGCCCAAGGGAAGATCAGGCAGTTTAAATCTCCTCTCTCGCAGCTGGCGAGAAGCCCTATGATGTGCTTGTGATTGAGAGCATGTGAATGTCGTGTGCGGGCGCTCTCCCACTCGTACAGTTCCGTGTAGGGTATTTCTTTGATTGCAACTGAAGGCTCTTCTTCATTTGGCTGTATCAATGTTAGCCTCAAGCTCTGCCTGGCGGGTGCATTGTGCTAATAAGGGTAGAAGCGATTCATGGAAATCTTGGAACTTACAAAGAAAAGCCCGTGAACGTGTGATGGGTGTAGCCATGCCTGATGTACTCGGATATCGTTCTCTTGCACTATCAAGACATTTTTCTGTATAGGCAAAGGACACCTTGCATCAAGTTTCAAGTCCATGCCGAAGCTGTCTACCGTAGTGGGAAATTGAGAACGGGGGACACTGTGGCCACCGTTGAACCTGAGGTCCCCGTTGAATATGATGTCTACGTCGAACACTATGTCCCAGGCCCCACCTAGTAGCCGGCCAAGGCCCAGTTCCTTCCTACTGGAAGGCTCTTGCCCTGGGCCACGGTATATGAAGGCTACGGCAGGCAGGGCCAAACTAACGAAATCTGTGATTGGCCGAGTGGCTAGGTGGTCAAGTGGCTAGCCTATCGAGCGGTAGGTTACGGATATCCTTTTTACCGTGGGCCTGTGTTCGATTTCTAGGTGTGGCAGTTGTTGTAATTACAAGGCCGTCTTACACCTGCATCACCACTTTTTAACTACCGGTGCAGTGTAATTGAGCCTGGCCAATAGGAAGCCTTGGATCCTGGGCCTGGGCTAACTAGGGCCTAGGAATCTATCGTTTTTTGTGGGGCCCAGGGGGTGGGACATTATGTTCGACGTGGACATCATGTTCGAAATGGACTTTCGGATTTAGATAGCTATTAGGTCCAGACCTGGACCTCATGCTCCCACCCTATATTGCCCCGCTTTGGTATGACCGGTGCCAGGAAATACCACTGCTTATCCAAAAATGCATCCACAATTGTAGCATCCAATGAATTGAATGACGGGAGCATTTCGGAGGTTTGCTTTGCTGTATCAGTTGGACGCATGAACGGGAGTTTTTCGTCGCGAAGTCCATCTTTGTAAATAGTGTTTCCGATGACCGATTCTTGGCCAATGAAGCCAAAGGTTGCGACCAACCTGAGTGCCGCATGATGTACATTCATGGCAAGAGAGTACCGCGCGTTAGAACTCACGTTGCCGGGAAGGATGTTGGCAGCAATCATATCGGTGCTCACGATCTCTTTCAGGCAGCTTTGCGGTATAAAGCTGGCTCCTGATAGGCTGTTGATAGGGGCGCAATGCACCATTGCCTCTTGAAGCTGCTCAGACAAAGATTTAGTATCTTCACGTGCTGGCAGAGATTTGGCAGAGAGTGTGTCAGAGCCATGGCCTCGGTCTGCTTGTGCAGATTCATTCTCAACATCCTGATAGTCGCGAGGGATGGCGAAAAGTGCAAGCTCTTCCATGTGACGGGAAACATGGCGGTGAAATTGCCGAGGTGTTACCACAAGCTGCTCGTGAGAAGGCAAGGTCTTGTTGGCTTCCAAGAGGGTGTCTTCCCAAGTGTCGCAAATCCGGCATTCGTGGGGCATAATTCGGTCCCGTGGCTTTTGGCATGCCGTAGCAAGAAGGCCAAACTCGCGCTCGCCGAGCTCAGTGTTATGGCCCCTAGCAACATGGGACCGGAAGCTATCAAGAGTGGCAAATGGACCGCTATCGCAGAAGCAGCAATGCCATTCAATCAGATGATTCTGCAGTTCATGTGTGAGCCAGGCTTGAGAGTCCCCGAACATTTTCATCTCGCATGCCTCAGCCGTACACACATATGGCTGAAGGTCTGCCATGACATGTTTTCTTGGGAGAGATTAGTTTTGGAGCTTGAAACCGGCTTTAGGGCACTTACCTCCAAGCACGATGGCTTTTGAACTTTTGTATTGTTCGACAATAAGGGCACTCAAAGGGTACGTGAGGCTTTGAAACCTTCTTGAACTGGATAACGGACAGCTTGGGCTCTTCACCCCCTTCCCCCAGGGATGATGCGTATGAGCTCACAGAAGCCTTATCGTCTTCAGTCTCTTCCAGGGCCTGAAGGACCCCGTATCCCTCCAGCTTGGCTGGAACAACGGTGGTGGCAGTTGTTGGTGACAATGTACTCAATGGTTTTGAAAGGTGACTGGTGGCATCATCCACAACTTTGTGCTCGGCTCTCTCAGAAGGCGCAATCTCGGTTCCTTCCACTGGGCTTTCGGCTTCTGAAGCTGACGCGGATGTGTCTACAGACACCCTTGACATCTTTTGCTGGTGATCTCTGCGATACCACAGAAATTGACGTCGCCGTGTGATTGCTTTTCCAAGCCGAATCCCTAGCCATTCCATGTTTTCTTGTCCTAGACGAGGGAATTTCTGTATAACATAGTCAATGTCGTACCTTGGGTCGGCAATTGCGGCGAATCTTGCAGTCATGGCTCTAGCATGAATGTCTGTTGAGCGACTGCCTTGTATCAGAACGGATACCCTAAAGGCCTGGATATCATGTCGGTGATGGCCCTGGTGAGCTCTTCGATCTCTGATGCCGGCTCCAGGTCTTCGGGAACCACATGTTGGTCAAGCTGGAGCTCAGCTCCCGGTAGCTCAGCAGAAGATTCAGTCTCAATGAAGCCTTCGTCATCCACGGTCCTCTCGTCGATTCTGTTTTCTCTTTGACCGGATGCTATTGCCAATACGTCCTCGAGTGATTCTAACAGATCGCTCAACAACAGCACCACCAACGCCGAGAATTTGGGCGAGTCGCGCAGTCTGTAGTCCAACGAGCTGGCCACCTGCTTTGCCTGGAGTGCCCCGATGTTGCCAGACCAGACGCGGAACTGCCCTAGTTGGTCGATCACTCGCTCCCGGGTCAATCCGTTCATGGGATCATTTCCCTCTCCAAATAGTTCCAAGAGTTGGCCGAATCGTTGGAGGCAGGCTCGAGCTTGCGTTGCAATCGGTGACCGGGAGGCCTTGCCCTTGAGTGCTGAAAACGACGACATAACGCAAGAAACCTTTTCTCATGGGTAGGGACTGGAGACTCTAATTTCCCGCTCGTATCTCCCAAGACATCAAAATTTCCTTCTCAGAGGACCAAAACCCCGCATGGTTCTGGGCAACGAATTGTATCCTCGTAATCATAGTGAGGTGGATACCTGTAAGCAAGGCTGCATAGGTAGGCCAGGTAGGTAGGCACAATAACCCCGCACGCTTGATAACAATCTGGTTTTGATTGAGATTGGTCTGAGAACGTCCAAGATTGGAGCAACAGCGAGTCTCTTTCAAAGCCACACCGCAGTTTAAGCAAATCGATCAGTCAGTCAGATGAGCGGCATAGAGGTCGCAGGTCTGGTTTTGGGTGGATTCCCCCTCATCATCAGCGCCTTAGAGAATTATCGAGGCGTCGCTGAGAGGTTGAAGATTTTTTGGAAGATCAAAAGAGAGTACAAGTTTTGGGTTCACGACCTCAAGATATGCGAATTGACATTTGAGTCAAATCTTGAAACCTTGCTGCTCCCTTTGGTTGCCGACGACGATGAAATACAGGAGCTGCTCAAAGATCCTGCCGGTGAGTCCGATGGTTTCAATTCATTCCGCATTCTAAATCAAGCATGATTCTTACCTCGTGACTGGCAGGCTCCAAGTGGCAAGACCCGGAACTGGAACAACGGCTAAAAGAGCGGCTTCCAAAGTCATACCTGCTTTATGTCGAGTGTATCACTCAAGTCAAGGATATCATAGTTGAAATGAAGAAGCATCTGGGGATCGACCGGCCTGAGCTTCAGAAAAGACTATCGGAAGAGGTAAGTGTCGCTATTTAGGAAGGGAAAGATACAAATCACCAGATGGCTCTAACATTCTTGCAGGTTGTTTGGTCGGACGGGTCAATAGACGCCATTCAAGCCAACATGAGTTTCCATGCCCGACGGCTCATGATGAGCTTTGCCAAGTCCAAGCGCGAAAGTCTATTCAAGCAACTCACCAAGGCCAACAATGACTTGCGTGAGATCTTAGACACAAGTGATAAGATTGCCTTGCTGCGGCAAGAGCGCAGTGCGGCAAAGAAGCCCGGGCAGGCCAAAGCGATGCGGCAGTTTTGGCGACACGCAGACCATCTCTACAACCTTCTAAGTCGATCATGGCACTGCGAATGCAAGAGTTCTCACTTGGCAAACCTCTTACTACAGCACCGGACGTCTGCAGCCCCAAACTTCCACCTTCTTTTCCTCTTTGGGAGCAGTAGCCACGCTTCAGCAAGACCTCCAGCGTGGTACAGCTACCAGACTTGCATGAGAATAATGGAGGTAAACGAAAGACCTACTGAAACGCCTTTGCTACACTCTAGCCCCCCATCTTCAACGCAGGTAATAGTTCCCACAATTGCGGTAACACCACCGCCGTCATCCCCATCACTTGTAGCCGGACGAGCGTCTTCACGGACACCATCGCCCAGCCCAACAAGAGATAGCCCGTCAGGGCGATTGAAAAGGTCCATAAGAGTGTCCTTCAAGGAGACATTCTTCTCTGGCCAGAAAACGAAAAGCACAGGGGATAGCCTAGCAATGACCCAGGCAACGTGGGCAGAAGGAAACATTAGCAATGCATCTCCAGCGGATCAAGTTCGCATCACCTTCGCTCTTCCTACCAACACTTTAGCCGCTTCCGTATCGGAAACCCCTAAGTCATCTGGGGACACTACAACAAACTGGCAGGGTGCATCACGCCACTTAAGCACCGATTCTGTTAAAGAGATGGTTGCCATCTCTAATCTCTGCCAGGAGATACCGAGGTTCTTCACTCGCACCAAAGACGAAGCTCCTGTTTGCCTTCAACATGATCACTATCGCGCAGCAATCGAGCACTCCTTGTATCAACCACGGCCATCGGCTCACCAAAGCGGCCTCAAAGAGCAGGTGACTCTCGAGGCACTCCTCAAAAAAGGCAGTCCTAGAACCATGACAAGACGGGAACGGTATCTCCTCGCCTTGACTCTTGCGGCATCCTACTTTCAACTCAAGTCGTCGCCCTGGATCCAAACACAATGGAGCAAGCGCGATATCATATTCTGGAACGATACAAGTAACAGCCACGTATCTTCTCATCTCCGCCTTGATCAACCATACGTCGCACGTCGCTTCGAAGGCATCAGCACCAATTCCGATATCAATACTCATGGCGAAGAGTTGACAACTCCACTGCCGCCTACTGGCCCCATTAACCATAACGATCGCACGCTGGCGAGCCTCGGTATCATGCTTCTTGAGCTGTGCTTTGGTACAGCTCTTGAGGAGCATGAAACTCGTAAGAAATACAACGTTGGTGCTGGAGACGCGGTCACGACGAATCCATTCTTGGACATGGCTGCAGCGCTGGAGTGGTCAACCCAGGTTGCTGAGGAAGCTGGGCCTGAGTTCTCCGAGGCTGTCGACTGGTGTTTGAAGAATATGCCTGGCAGTGGGAAATCGGATGGGTCCCCAGACAAGTGGCGAGAGGAGTTGTTTGAGAGAGTAGTTCTGCCGCTCAAGTATTGTCATGACCAAGTCGCGGGGATCAGGGGTTAGAGATGGCATTGCTCACACGAAATAAACCATACCTGCCTTATCAAGTAAGCATCAAAATACAGCAATGGTGATTGCATCCGGTTTCGCTATGGACATGCCTTTTGGGAACTTTTAATGGTTCTAATCCAAGGTAAGAGCTTTGAGTATTTACCTAAATAGCAACCGTTTCTCCTAAATGCCTCTTTATCGACGGGAGAGACTACAGACATCTTAAGGTAGCGTGTATGCTGACAGGAGAAACGACAGAGCATGTCAAAATCGAATTAAACTTGATGTTCAATCCGTGAGATTTCCGCTCAACATAGGTACCAGACCCCGCAATGATGAAATATGATGCGCCTATGGCGAATCTTGTAACACGTCCACAACCATATGTATGTATAACCATATATGATATCTAACAGTTGATCGCTGTACTGCAGCCCCATTTTGTCTGCACTCATCTCTGGGCAGCAGGTAGATGTGAAGTCATTGCTTACATGGAGAAAGGTCATGGACACCACCAAAGAGAAAAAGATCAGGTCGGTAGCCATTATTGGTGCTGGTGCTGCAGGTAACTGGTCCAGAAACAAATATCACGACTTACCAATCAATAACTAACACTAGGCATTTTTCAGGAGCGGTGACAGCAGCTGCCTTCAAAGCTGAAAGGTACTTTGAACAAATACGCGTCTTTGAGCGCCGAGAGCGTCCTGGTGGTACATGGTAAAGTCCTGAAGTTCACCTATTTCGCTTTATATAAATATTGTTGACACTCCCAGGATCTACGATGCATCCCCAACTGCTTCTCTCCCCATCAACCCAGGTGCACTAGCTCCTGAAGTTGACCCTCCCTTGCCCATCCCAGCCAATCTACCCACTACAACTCCACCCAACAAGCAAGAGCGATATGCCAAAACCTCCATCTACGATGACTTGACGTTCGTGATCTTCTCCAGTTCATGACCTCTACTCAATACTGACAGCAAGCATGCAGAACAAACGTCCCCTCGATAGCCATGTCCTTCTCCGACCTCCCCTTCCCCTACGGCCCCTTCTGCCCGCACTATATCCCCCAGCAATACATCGCCTCCTACTTCTCCCACCACCGCACAGACACCTTCCTGGCCCTCAACACAACCCTCGAGAACCTGTCCAAGCTCCCCCCAGCCCTACCCGGTGGCCTCAACCGCTGGAAACTCACCCTTCGTCGACACGACTCCCTCCAAAACATCGACTCATGGTGGGAAGAGGAATTCGACGCGGTAATCCTGGCGAATGGGCATTACTCCGTTCCATATGTTTGTTCCCCACCCTTTTGTTTACCCCCCTTTCAAATCTCCACTTACCCCTGAAATCGCCCCCTATTCACGTCTCCACTCAACCCCTGAATGATCACCCCGACAACCGCCCCTGACTTACCTATGTACCTCCCTCCAGATCCCCCATGTCCCCGGTCTCAAAGAATACACCCTCGCCTTCCCAAACAAAATCCAGCACTCCAAAACCTACCGCTCTGCCTACCCTTACAAAGACAAACGCGTCCTGATAATAGGCAACTCCGCCTCCGGGCACGACCTCTCCATCTCTTTGTTACCCGTGGCCGCCTCACCGCTGTACATCTCCCGCCGCTCGCCCTCCCGCTGGGATGGCCCCCTGCCGCCGGAGGGCATAGTCTGGAAGCCAACAATCTCCTCATACAACCCTCACACAGGCAAAATCACCTTCTCCGACGGCACCCACCTCGACCAAACCGACATTGACGCGGTCATCTACTGCACAGGCTACCAACCCTCCTTTCCCTTCTGGAACACCGCCTCCAATGGACGTGAATTATGGGATTACACTCAGGGAGGCAGGCTGGTGAACAACTACCAGCATACCTTCCTGCAAGACTTCCCCTCGCTGGGACTGGTGGGTATACCGAGGGTGTTGACGTTCAGGGGGTTCGAGTATCAGGCTGTTGCTCTGGCTAGATACTGGGTTGGAAGAGCCACATTGCCGAGTGTGGAAGAGCAAAAGGCATGGGAGGACAAGAGGCTGGAGAAGGTAGGGAGGGAAGGGAAGAAGTTTCATGATATACCCTGGGAGGATGGGCAGACGTTTGCGTGGCTGGGTTGGCTTTATCGATTTGCGGGGTTGGGGACGCTCAAGGGGGAGGGGAGGCGGCCGCCGGTGCTGGGGGAGGATGTGAGGTGGGCGGTGGAGAATGTCAGAAAGTATCCTGTTAAGTTGGGGAGGGATGGCAATGAGGTGACACAAGAGGAAGAAAGAGATTGGGTTTTGGTTGAAGGGGAGAGGAAGGACTTGCTTGCTTTCATTTAGGAGATGGCCCGTTTATTGGGACAAGGCAGATCAGAACTCCTAAGGAGCTAGGATCACAGATAGAAGAGGTCGAAATGTGAGAGATCAAGAGCTCGGATAAAGTCAAGTTGAAGTAGGTATTTTCTGCAGCAACTATCACCAAAGAAACAGTGGAGTGAGAGAAGGATTACTCGCGGGCAACCTGACCCCATTCATAACCCCATGAACATATGCATCCCCAATCAAGTTATACAACCCCTGATGCCTCTCATTGCAAATATTATCCGTTCGTTTCATCATTTCCTTGGCTTGTTCACCAGCCTGGAAGAACACTTGGTCCATACCGCGCCGCTTGATCAATGTTTCAACCACTCTATCTCTGCATCCAACCTTTTGCGTCAAGGGTCGCAGAATCAACGGCACCCGGCTCCCCGACACAACAAAAACCTTGTCTCCGCGGTGTACACCACGAGGGCCAGTCCCAATGTACCCCTTCTCCGTGATAAAGAACTTCCTATCGCTACAGGCGAACCTGACGGCGTAGTGAAACGCGTTTCTCTTTTCGGATTCCAACTCCTTATCAGTCAGCCCATTGTTTGCGTTGAAAGCCGGCTCCTGTAAATAATCGCCAATGATGGATGTCGTTCTTCTATGGTGGAAGTCCACGTTTCGCCATTTGGCATATACTGACGACACGTCATCCCCAGCACAGGACAGCCCAGCGTGGGTGTACTCAATGTTGCCGCAGAGAGTACGCCAAAAGGCACTTCCAACGGTGCCTCCGCCGGCGTATGGCTGGTTGTCGTCGCCTAGGACCTCGGTGACTAGCTCTGCCCATTTGTTCACGACCTCTCGCCATCGTTTGGCGCCACCGTCTCTGCCGTGATGGGAGTACACTACCTTGTCGCTAACCCAGTGTATTCTATCGAGTTCGACTCCTTCTACCTCCAATAGGAGAGGGCCGTGGAGACGAACTTGGCCGGGGGGTAGGTAGCTTGAGGCATCGTAGAATCCCTGTGTTTCAAGCCGGATATTCTCGGTGGCACTCGGCTTATAACTCCTAAGGGGATTATTAGTCCTAATTTCCAGAGTGAATGTGGTGGGATGAATGGTTAGTTTCGTACCAATCTATCACCCAGGAGGGGTGACCGTGGTCAGTGAATTGTTCCTCGCCGTCACTCGTGGCATTTGGTGTACCGCACAGTACCTCAAGGGACTGCGTGTTCTTGATAATTGTAATAGTCGCCTGCCAATAAACATCTGTCACATCGAGGTTGTAGTCAGGGGCAATCTTGTGTTGCCCGCCCCAATACTGGACCATGCCAAGGAGTGCATACACCTTATCCCTGGGGTCTGTTGCGTTCCGTATCCTAAATTGCCGAAGGAGAGGAAGCAGTGAAACGAGTTTCGATGGGTTTCGCCAGTCCTGTCGGATGATCTCAATATCTCGTACTTGCCGCGCAAACTGTGACAAGATAGAAATGTATCCATATGCTGAGTCGATGTTGGTAGAGAGCTGCCCATTCATATACGATGCTGCTGCTTTCGTAATCATGGTCCATGGACACGATAGGGTGGCATAATAGCATGTAGCCTTGGCCGCAACCACTGTCTCCTGAAGAATCCATGATCTTTGCCACTATGAGCACAAAGTTAGATTACGTACTGTTTCTTTTGACTGACCAGTGCGCACGTACCCATGCCTGATCCATTATCGCCTGGATACCATTCAAAATGCAAGAAGACTGCCCAAAAGGGGAGCTGATATGCGGAGTAACGGAGGCCGGTATGCCAAACGATAGTAGCCAGAAAACACAAAAGGCGCCGAATATGTACTGTCGTTGGCAACTAGATCGGCGGAGGAACTCTAGCCAGAATAATCGGTTGATCTCTTCGTTGTCCGTCCAGTCAAGCGATGTGAGGTTGGAGGACAGCATGAAGTCCTCTGCTAAGTCGTCATCGTCCCGTTTACTCCCCAGCCAAATTGCGACTTCCTCGGCCTGTTGGTATATCTGCCGCATTATACCAACCTGGTGGCCTCTTTCATCGGGATCTTGTTGATTAATACAGACCGCGTCCACCCAGAGATTCACTATCCTGTCTCTACTTCGCAATCGCTTGAGGGCTGCGTATAAATTAGGACTGACGGGTATTGGCACGTTGTTGCAGCTTATCATCATTGTCGATGCTGCTGATCCCGAACTGGAACTGCCAACAGCATTGTCCCAGGCATACGAAAGGGCTTTGTATGGTGGTGCTTTGTCGAGAGGGATCTCTTCCAAGGTGCAAGTAACTGTTTGGTCAAATACCCCCGGATCCAATCGCATGAGCCGGAAATTTGTGCTTCCCTGTCCCGCAAGAGACCCATAGAGAGGTCTTTGTGTTGAGATGGCTTTGCGATGGACCGATCGCGAAAATCTTGCCGACCTTCTGTTATTAGACGACATGTTGAAAGGATCGAATAGCTAGTTGTAGAATAGAATTGAAGATGTGAGAGCATCGGAATAGTTGATCATTTCTATCAAGTGCCGGAATGTGCTCCGCCCCCATCCCACAGGTTGGCGGTTAGGAGGCTGAGCACACCGTTCTACCCCTCATTGATCGGATAGACGGTTAGCCGCACATTGTCCAAAAACAATGTCATTGAACGAAAACAAGGCATTGATGATCCTTTGGAATGTATCCAAGGCGACCAAGCTTCGCATACTTTGTAGTATTGGGGCTCTCAAGTCTTCACCCATATACCTACCCAGGTGAGCGTTCGGTGTGCAGCCAATCGTACCCCTGAGAGTCACCCACCACTCATACGCTGCCACCTTTTAGGGCCGACCCACCATCTTGGGCGTCAACGACAACGTGGAAAATGGAGCCAAAGCAGGTCCCCTTGGAAGAGGTACCGCGATTGTCCAATGAGGTTGATACATATGTGATGCGAGAAATGCCCAAGTAGGCGTGTGAAGAGTCACCTGGAACACGCCAGATTAGTAACTCCTTGTAGGATTGTCCTTCATAAAAGAGAACTGCTCTTTCTGGACGTTTCATTCTCTCTGTCGACCACTTATCAAGTGTTAGCTTCATGTTATATCAAAATGTTTTGGCCCAAGTCATCGCCTTCCCTCAAGATGGGAATCCTCGGAGCTAAGACCGGCAAGCTAGGCAATGTCAGCAAGCAGTTTCCCTCAGAAAACTTACTGGATACGCCTCCTGATACCCCTGAAGCGAGTCCGGCCCCAGATTTCCAGTCTATGGCCACCCCCAAACTGCGGGGGTCTCTCTTCCAGCAACCACTACCCACACCCCCGGATACCGGGCTTGCGCTCAAGGTCCCAAGGTCTCACAATTTTGGGTCCTTCATGGATGTAACAAAGGACCAAGAAGCTGGAGAAACGCCCGCGACACCAACAACCGAAGACTGGCCAGAAAGCCCCACCTCACAACTCACCCAAGAAGCTTCACGATTCTGGGGGGAAGACTCCTCAGACACAGCCTCAACAGTGCTCACAACACCATCTGAAGCCCCCTTCACCCCCTCGAAATCAGGATACCGCTATCCAGGCCACGTCGACGACTTGATCTTCGACCGCGAAGACTCCCCCGAGACCCCAGACACCCAGCTAACCCAAGAAGCCTCCCGCTTCTGGGACGACACCCCCGACAGCCCCTTCACAGCCCCCTCTTCAGCACCATCCCTAGCAGGAACACCATCAAAGCCTCTCCCAGGCAAAACTCGACATCTCCTACCCAAACAACCCAGCCTCAAGACCCCCCTCCCCTGCACCAACTGCGACTCCCTCATCTCACCCCACCACCAACACCCACTGCCATGCTCCCACCTCCTCTGCTCCAGCTGCACAAGGCAAACCCTCATCGCCTCCCTCATCTCCAACCCCTTCACCCCCGCAGCATGCCCTTGCTCTGCCTCGACCACAATCCCCAAAGCCATCCTCCGACAGTCGGTAACCTACCTCCAATTCATGGCCTATGCCGACAAGCTCACCGAGAATTCCATTCCCGCCGGTCAGAGGTTGTACTGCCACAACCCCCAGTGCAAAAGATTCATCAACCCAAAGATGGACGTGAAGAAGGGGGGGAAAGTGGGGACGTGCGGGCATTGCGGTGGGAATACGTGCAAGAGGTGTGGGCAGAAGGGGCATATGTTTGGGGTTAGTCAGCAGACTTGTAAGTTACCTACCATAAGGCGGAGAAAGGAGAGGATGAGGCTGACGGGTTATGAGATGCAGTGATGGAGGGGAAGAAAGTGGCCAAGAGGGGAGGGGGGGTTAGAAGGGAGAGGAAGAGGAAGGTTAGGAGTGAAGGGAAGGGGGGTGGGTTGTGTCCTGGGGTTGTGGGGGGGAGTGGTCAGATTTAGATGTGAAGATATGAATATGGGTTGGGTATGGCTTTGGAAATTGCATCATGGCGTTTGGGAGACATGCCGGGGTTTGGTTGGTGGAAGAGATGGACATATGGTGACATGGCGGCGTTGTGGTATTTTTGATGGGAGTTCTGGGTAGATATTTGATGGATTTGTTGAACAGAATAGAATTGTGAGATATGTTTGCTATAACTAGCAGCCTAGCTGTCAGTAACATCTGGCACCTACTGCGGGCATGTTCGACGTACACGAGATATGATTCATAATCTTCCCAACAAGCCAACCGGAACAAGGCTACCGTATTACCCGGTGAACCATCACGCCGGCGACGGGTGGACAATGGCGAAACAGATGGCGTTGTTGACGGCTCAACTTTCACATGTTAAGAGGAAAACGGTTCCCCCACGATTGTGGATCCCGGGATCTGGTTTCCAGCCCCTGCGTCATTTTTGCGGGGAACCTTGCAAAACCCAGCGCGCCCTGGAATGCTGGAATCGGCACCACAGCGCTACAGCCGTCCCGCCATGGGCACCCCCGTCGCCAGCCGGTTGCACATGCTCGGCTATGAAGTGCTATCAAGAGCCGCTGATCCTCTTTGTTGATGACACCAAAACATTTGCGACTCTCCCATCCTTTTCCTCCCAGACCTATAGAAGCGGCTACCACGATAGTTCCCATGAGGTAGACCACTATTGCTTTCCTCCCAGTGCCGCGCGCACTCAGATATCCCGCCTATACCGTACTTGCGCTCCTCCTCCGTCGCCCGCTGAGAAAACGTTCCGTCATCCGCTAGCTGCTGCCATAACCGAGGCACCATGTCAGCCACCACCATCCAGAGCCTCAAGGTGCGACGAAACCACCACTCCGATTGTGTAGAGGGTCGAGGGTTGACATGACGGATAGGTTCTTGTAGAGAGTATCATTCTCGACCCAAAATACCATGACATCCTCACCATCGTCAAGGGCGCACGCAATGGCGCTGTCTACGGCGCAAAAGTCCGCTTTCCACATGCCTTGGTGTATGTTTCCAGATCGCAAATCATGCTGTAGACGCAACTCGCTGACCCTACTTGTGTACAGAATGATGATGCTATTTCGCTCCGGAACGTATGTATCTCCGACTATCCCGCACCGATCACTCTGCCCCGACATTAACACGCCCGATCCTCTGGTTACAGATTCCGCGAAAAAGTACGGCTCGTCTTCAACGCAACAAAAACACACGCCCTTAATCTGGCCAAGTTTGCCACGATCTACAAGTCAACATGCTTGCTCCTGAAGCTATACGGGGCTACGCCGGGCAAAGAAGGTAAGATATGAGGAACCTCGGCTCGGCAAACACAAGACGACGCTAACGTCCCAAAAGGCCCCTACGACAGCTTCATTGCCGGTTTACTAGGCGGCTACTTTGTGTTTGGCCAACGATCCAAGCGCGGCAAGATCTCGAGCGTCAGCCAGCAAATCGTCATTTATATCTTTGCGCGCGTCGCGCTGGCGCTGGCGCGCCTGGCCGTCAAGCCCGGGTTCGGTCTCCCGGTGGTGTCAGAACCCAAGCAGAGTGCGGCAATCAGCCAGTACGCCTGGCCCGTCTTTGCCAGCATGTCGTGGGCCGCCGTCATGCACCTCTTCAGATGGCACGCCGCCGAGCTGCAGCCTAGTTTGCGCAGCAGTATGGTCTACATCTACCAGAACTCTGACGATTGGGACGGGCTACGAAACTTTATATGGCACAACAAATGAGGGAGCAGTGTACGATGGAGACATGACGAGGAATATTTTCACGGGCGTTCATACGGTTGTATCATCACGGCGGCTTCTAGATCTGCTCACGGCTCATAGCATCAGCATTTTGCTTCTCGCGTTCTTGGTTACAGTCTGGGTGTAGGAGCCCAGGGTTTTGTTCTAGAGGAGGTTTCTGTTGTGGTTGATCAATAATGGAGGATCACAGTATCTATTTGAGTATGAATTACAGACACAGACTTACGATTCTCGATATTTTGGATATATTTTTCTGCGTTTTTCGTTCTGTTATCTAGGTCCTTCTACCCCGCTATACATTTATGAAATGACGCCAAACTGCCAGGAACTCATCGCGCTACAGCTCATTTGAAGCGGTATAAGTCTATGTATGTATGTCCTCAAAGCAAGATCCTCCATTCGTGTCTCTGATCATTGGGTAGCTGGATATTACCCGGACGTCTGTCCGTACTGTGTTTCAGACAAAAGAAACGTACGCTGTCAAGCTGTGCAGTGCGTGGTATAGCCCACCTCGGTAAGGTAATGTACCCTTCCCAGAAGAAAGCCAAAAAGAAAAATATAACAAAAAAAGAATAGCTGCGAATATCGCCAGAGGCCTCGCCACAGGTCTCCTTGTCCAGCCCACCCCCTTTCTCTCCCTACCTCCCCTTACCCGCAGCGTCGGAAAAAAACCCAATCCCCTAACCAGCACAAGCCCCGACCCCAATCCTATGACCTATCCCCCAAAGCTTCTCGCACCGATAACACCACTCAACCCCACAAACACAAGTGATATGGTTACAACCATCCACCTTCTCCACCCCGCTCTTACACCTAGGACACCTCTTCCACTCCATCTTCTTCATCAACTCCCTCGTCAACACCCACAGCTCCCTCTCACTGTTCTTTTTCACCTTCTTTTCCTCCGAACCCTTGCCCAGCCCCATAGCAGCCACCCTCCTCATCTCGGTCCTCTCCTCGGCAGAATCCACATCCTCCTTCTTGCACCCCCCCTCGCCCAGGTGAAACCCCGTTTTGCACACCTCACACGTCCGCTTCCTGCACCGCCGACACCTCCCCCCCAGGATATCCGGTATAAACGCTCCGCATTTGGTATCGTGGCAGTAGGTCGGCAACTTGAACTCCAACGGCATCTGTCCAGCGTGGAAAACTATCCTCATTCCCAACCGTCCTCCCTGCATCGGCGGTGCTGGTAGTGGTTGCTGCCTTTGTATTCGCGGTGGTGGTGTTGTTGTTGTCGTCAGGGAGGATTGATATTCTGTTAGTTTCTGGCGGTACGACAGGATTGTGTCTCGGGGTATGGCGGCCGGTAAGCGGCGGAAGACAGAGGGCGGGATGAAGGCTGTGGGAGTGCAGCAGGTGGGGGGTTTGAAGGGGAGGGATTTGAGGGATTGGGTGAGGTTTTCGAGGAGGCATCTCGGGCAGTGGTGGTGACCGCAGGCGGGGATGGGAGGAGGGGGCAAGGGGCGAAGGGGGGAGATGAAGGGGGAGAGGCATATTTGGCAATCGTAGGTTTGTGGCGCCATCGTGGGTGGTGGTGGTTATGTCCAGTGTAGTTCGTGGTGTAGGGGATCAAAGGTGATATCTCGCTCCTCGGGGCGAAGATATCATGGCGTGTGTGTCGAGTCGAAAGCAGATCAATGGCGACTCCAAGATCAAACGCGTCGAGGTCGTGTCCAAGCTGTCGTCGAAGACCCCCTGACATCCAAGGCAGAAAAAACTGCAAAATTCTCTTCAAGCCTCTTTATACCAAAACCCAAACCTTGAAGAGGTGAAAATGCCTCCCAAGTGCTGACTGGCGGTGCAGCCCCCATAGTTAACCTCAAACGCCATCATCCCACCATACCCATCCATGTGAAAGCCACATGGTTCATCAACAATGGTTCACTCAACCCTCGTCAAGCCAAAAATTCACGTCGACTCCCTGATCCCCGGCAATGACAAGCAGCAGCAAGCTGTCCCTCGACCAACCAACCCCCTCAACAACACGACAACACACACAGCAGAAAACACTTGTAAACTGCTAATGTGTGCATAACATATCGAAATAGCTGCTACTTGCAGATAAATGACGGGAGAGAGTTGACGCAAGTATGGTAAGGCAGGTTTAGGCAGCAAGCGCAGCCACAGAGGCAAACGCCCAGCCTTCGAACTTTGGCTTTTGCAGAGGTCTTCCTCTCAAGATAGGACATGCCCCTGTCAAAACAAAAAAGTGAATACCTGCGAAGAGTATTAGAGAAAATGCTGCGCTCTGCCTGGTCATGTGTTTCGACGCTCTTGAGGAGAAAATGGGAAGATTGGGTTGGGGTATGTGGGGGTTGTGTGCCCAATTCCCCCCCAACTCACCTCGGCCAAAAGAATATTTGCTGTCAAGCTGTGCAGTGCATGATACCTAGGTATAACCAAGGTAAGGTAAGGTAGGCTTTTCTATTCCGGTTCTCTGTGTTCCTTCTGGATAGAAAGAACGTCGGGTAGTGGTTACCTATTCATTCATTCCGAGGCAGGAGGTGATCTGGGTTGCTCAGTCACAACGAACTTAGAGAGGTACCTCAATCTTCTGTCAGCAAGCTGAAGCAAATCATACTCCCATTCATCCGCTACTAAACAGTCCCTTTCATTTTTGGGCAAACCAATTCGATTTCCAGCAGTACTTGACGACAGTTTTATTCGAGATGGATTCTCAATCTGGCAGCAAGACTATTCCTCCGCAAGACACCACAGCCTCCCCAGACACCGATGCACCTCCTCCAAAGACGGCCCCGAAACCAGGCTCCACAGTCGATCAACAGCAAAGAAATGAAACCGCGAAGGTCTTCGGTCGGATAGATATCCCCAGCTTCCACCGGGTATCTCCAACTTGTTTCCAAAGCGACGGACCCCTCACCTGGAAGGACGGCGGGAAAGATTACAGGATACCCACCGTCTCTATCGAGGCAGACGAAGCGACTTAGTCTGCCGCTTTATCTGATGTTTCCAGTTTCTTGCGTCTTCTGGCCCCCCTCATTGACGATCACAAGGCCAAGGTAGACGCCGCCGATGCAGCCGCCGCCGCTCGTGGTGATCCCGATGAATCGATGGACGAGCCTGAGGGTGTCCATGAAGAAAATCAGGGGGACGTGTCCTCAAATTTCTATCCCTCAAAAACCTCAGATATTGGATCATATTCAGACGACTCAACTCCCGAGCGTGATGCACCTCCGGCCCGTGAACAAGTGGAGAAGAAGAAAAATAGATAAAAACCCATGAATTGCGCACATCTTGGTATATACTTCTAGCCGGCTACAATAAACTCTCAGCCAAATATCGATAAAAATCAACACAGCAACCAACAACACACTGGGCAACGGCGTGTTTTCCAGGGATATTTTGATATTAACCATCCAAACACCGGACGCCTTGACCATGCAATAACTTGCAAAACCCATTTTCCCCAGAGACTCTTGATGACCACCTTCCAAAACACCCCCCGCCACCAACTTAGACGAGCAAAACAGCGTTCAAGCAGCCGTCGTTCTCGGGGTTGTTGGTAATCTGGGCGTAACGACCCCAGGCAATCTTGCCGGAAGCTGTGACCATACCGAGATCAGAGACGTTGACTTCGATAATGGTACCCTTGGACAGGACACCAAGCTGGGTGTAGAGGGGGTTGCTGGGGTTCTTCTTGACGCCCAAGATCGGGAGCTGTACTGTGACGTTGAGAGTTGGGTGTGTAACATTGGCCTTCTTGTAACGCAGACCCATGGGGCGAATGAAGCCTGTCCCAAGCATTAGTTTCCCTTTCCAACCTCCCTACCAAATCAAACCACTCACGTTCGTATTTGACCGGCCGTCTGGTGAAATCAGGCCCAACAAAGGTAGGCTTTGTGACAACACGCTTCCACCCCTTCTTGTGCACCTTCTTGCCCGTCTTGACGACCTTGAACAGCTCCTCCTCGCTGATACCCTTGACCTTGGGAATCGGCACCGAGAACCTCGCCGCCTTCTCAGCGCGCTTGCTCTTGATCTGACTGGAAAGGGCCTTGGCGGATGTGGGGTTGGCGCGGTCGAGGAGGTACGAGGGGATGGGGTTGGAGGGCTCGTTCTCGGCGGGGGCGCCCTTGACGTTGCGCTCTTCGTGCTGCTTGATGGTCTTGCGCATCTGGATCTTTTGCGAGTGACGCTGCTTGGCGTACAGCTTGGCCCTCAGACCGCGGAGGTTCTGCGCATTCTCGCTCTGCTTGTGGCCCTCACGGGCGGCCTTCTTGCGCGTGCGCTCCTCATGATCGAGGCGCTTGCCGTGAAGCTTGCGGTGTCTTTCTGTTTGTGGGTTCTAGTTAATCTCTGCGCAAATTTTGGATAGTTTCGAGACGGGCGGCCGGCCGGCCGAAGGGCAGAGGCATACCGATATACTCGTTCTGAGGCTGTGGTTGTTCAAGAATGTGATTAGCGATAGTCAATCAACCTCTTACATCTCAAGAGAAGCTTACCATGATAGATTCTGTCGCCCTGGCAAGGGTCTTGAGATCTCAGGTGATGATTGTTTGAAGGAGAGCTCAAGATTCGGATTCGCAAGCTTGCTAGGGCGGATTGACGATGCGATGAATCCAGGCGTTGGCACTGGAGGTTGTCAACCGATAAAAAAATCAAGAGCTTATCGCAGGCTTGGTGGCGGGTAGTTAGTGGGGCAAGAGCTCTGGGCGCTGATTGGCCAGCCTCGCCCATTCACTTATCCTCCAGCAACATGAATGGCAGCGAGATTTGAAGTCGAGAACAATTAACCGAATGCAAGTCTACAAATGATATGTGAGATTAATCAGCATGACATTCATAATGGCCATGTATGTACGTAAGGCTGAAGATACTAATTCTAGATAGCGTGGAGCAGACTTCCAACATACCAACTACAACACCACCAGAGCATGTCGTCGTCAGCACACCATTCGGACAGGGAAACAATGCAGATACAGGAATAAAACATGTTAATAACAACGCCTACATCGACTCTGTTGCGAGTTCGAGCTTGCTATGCTGCAAGTCTTTTGAGCAATACCTAGTACACAAAACCCAACTCCAATGCTGATGCGGTATCTCAGTTGCTGCAACCACTGCGCCATGCTGAAACATCCCAGAAATCCAGTCTTCCGTTTCCCTTATGCACCGGCCTGCCCCTCAAGGCCTCTATCCTGGTCCCAAGACCGTAACTCCAAAGATGAAAACAACAAAAGTATCATCACCGCCGGCTGGCCCTCATGGCCTCTAGAGCTTTGCGTTTCCGCTCTTCCTTCTCGCGCTTGAGCCGCTTCTCACGCTCCTCTTCTTGCTTGTCCTCTAGGCGAGCACGACGTTCAGCTGCCGTCTCCTCGACTTCGATATCGGAAAGACCGGCCTCCATGTCGGATTCGTCCGACACGTCGTCATACCCACCACGACGGCCATAGGCATACGGATCATCTTCCTCTTCATCATACTCAACAAAGTCGTCCAAGTCGTCATCGTCTTCCTCGTATCTCGAACGAGAGCCACCATATCGAGGACGTTCGCGTACTTTGTCACGTGGGTCACGATCAGGGCCATTGGTGCTAGCCTTCGGCTTGCTAGTGGCACCTGGCCTAGGTCGTGCTGTGCCGGTGTAGCCTGTTGTCGCCAAGGCAGCCTTCTTGATCTTCTTGTTCTCCTCCTCGGCCGCTGCTTTCGCCTTGGCGCTCGAGGCTCCGGGAGATACACGATTCCGCTCCACTCCATTTTTGGGAGCAGCCCGAGATGCTGCAGAGGGAACAGAAGGACCTTTCCTGGCGGCAGCCTTGCCCTGCTTTGCCTGGTCCGCCTTCAGTTCTTTGCGTTCCTTCATGGTTAGGTTCCTCTCCACCGGCTTATGACTGATCTTTCCAAGCGATTCCCGTGCCTCCTGATTCTCACGTGCCCTTGCCATAATCTCTGCAAATGACCGCTTCTTTGGAGGACCCGAGTCCGATGGTGATGGTCGATTAGCGACAGGTCTTGATGGCAGAGGCTTGCTGCCATTGGAGGATACGCTTGGGCGGATGCCGTTGGACCCAATTGTGGTTGCTCTGGATGCTGACACACTCGTCGATTTGACGGGAGGTCGCGATGACCCAGAGTAGGTGCTTCCAGAAGCGGTTGCGGGCTTATCTAATGGCCGGGGAGCGGGTTTTGGCGAGCTGGTATTGGGCCGTGATAGCCTATCTGCAGGTGTCTCGGTGCGCGGTGCCTTTGGGAGCGCGTTACGCAAATCATCCTCGGCTTTTCGTTTGGGTGCCGTCGTGCTAGGTCGCGATGTGGGGTTCGGGGTCGATGATGGGGCGGGCTTTTCGCCAGTGATGGCCCCGAGAAGGTCCGCAATCTAACCACAAACGATATCAATATCAGGGGTACCGAGAAAGAGAAATCAACACAGAATACGTACCCCCATTGTCGCGCGAGTACAGCAGTATGGGCGAGATACCAAGCCCTAAATCTCGCAGTTGTCGTGATCCCTCCCCAACCTCATACGATTTGTTGGCGCGAAGTCATCGAGTGAAAACGCCAAAACGGGCCTTGCCACTGAGCGTTTGCTGTGTCGCTGTGCCAAGCGCTCAGCTATGCGGGGGACGCCGGTGCTAAAGTGCTGTGAATCTGGAGAAAGCGGCTGAAAATGCGGTTTCTGGGTTCCGCGATGACAGGCGAGCGCTGGAGCGGTGAGAGAGTCGTAGAAAGGGAAAGGGGGGAAGTCTGCGCGGTCGATGGGGACTTCAATGCTGGGAGCGCAGGCTGCTTTTAACTTGCGGGCAAACAGCCTGGCCTGGCTGGTCTGGCTACAGTTCCAAGCCAAGAATGACCAAGAGACCCACTGCAAAGTCGCAACACGAACCTGGGAGAAGGTCGGAGTCAGGTGCTACCGGTTCCGGAGGTCCTGCCAAGCCACGCCAGACTCAATTCATTACGTCAGCAGGAGCACGCACCTCCATGCCCTAGAGCAGGAAGCAGTCAGGTGATTAGTGGGGCAGAAATTTGCGGGCACAACCACAATTGTAAAATATTCCACCTTGGCTCGGGAGCTTTTATCACCGAACACAGCAACACCGCCCAGAACTAAGAAGAGTCTTTCTCCGCACAAGCCAGCGGTTAAAATTGATTGACATCTCTTGTTCTTTACTTCTCCTAAAGAGTGAGTTTTCCTTTTCAGACCCGACGCAGCTCGAGACTCCGAGGACTAATCACCAAGTCGCTACAGAACAGCCAAAATGAAGCACCTCGCCGCTTACCTCCTCCTCACCCTCGGTGGCAAGGCCACCCCCTCGGCTGCCGACGTCAAGGCCGTTCTCGAGTCTGTCGGTATCGAGGCTGACTCTGACCGCCTCGACAAGCTCATCTCTGAGCTCGAGGGCAAGGACATCAACGAGGTACGACTGATCGCACAAAAGTCGCAAGTGGAGGAAACAATTTTGCTAACATTGCTCGACAGCTCATCGCTGAGGGTTCTTCCAAGCTCGCTTCCGTCCCATCCGGCGGTGCTGGTGGCGCTGCTGCCGCTGGTGGTGCCGCCGCTGCCGGTGGTGCCGCTGAGGCTGCCCCTGAGGAGGCCAAGGAGGAGGGTATGTACTACGATCTTGTGTGCTGCATGAATGTCAGATCGCTAACAGCTCTACAGAGAAGGAGGAGTCCGATGACGACATGGGCTTCGGTCTCTTCGACTAAGCGAACCATATCGTCTTGGTTTTCGAACAAGAGCTGGGCAATTCCGAAGAACCTTAACGACTTAAGCGGAAGTTTACGGCGTTATCTACAGGCCATTGGCCTCGGCTGCGGACCAGGAGTTATGGGATTTGCGCGGGCAGGTTTATGACGACGTACAACGGCATATAGGCGGGGCAATAAAAGCACCAAGGCTCTCTTCGGACAATGATTTCTTTTGCATGTGTGATTTGTGATATTATTTTTCTGCTGGTCGCGACTCCGAAGTTTTACAATGTTGACTGCAAGTAGTGCTGTGAAAAGACAATTCGGTTGTGGCGTGCGCATTGTCGCAAGCTCCCACCTCAACGGCAGCTCTCCCTGTTATCGATAAATCAATTCCTTATCAGTGATCATGGTGGGATGTGCAAAGTGGGTCTCGCACGTTGAAACTGAGTGGGCAATTCTTGCCTGAGGCATGCTGCGAATGCTGATCGAAGCATGCGGATGATGAAGTGGCTGGGTAATTGCCTGCATAAGGAAAGCGGAGAGGACACGATGAAAACGCCCTTGGCAATGCCCGGAACGCGCTAGCCTGCCCAGTTTTTTACGGTTGCTGGGTAACGGGCCCAGGAGACGGTGCGTTGTCATTGGTTGCTCCACTAGAGGCCAAAATATTCCCTCGAATTGGCAAAAGCCCAGCGTCACCCCGACTTCCCTTGTCCACCAGCAACTCTTGTCGCAAGTCCAATTCTCGGTAAAAATGCCATCGCGACAACGGTAGGCCTAATCGACACGTCCAGCAACACTTTCAGCTTATCGCCAGCTGCGCCATTGTGTTTTTATCAACAGTGGAGGAGTATCAGATAGCACGCGGTGTGGAGCGACGACGGAAGCCGACGAAAACCAGCCACCGAAATTCTAAACATTCAACAACAGCTGCCCCATAGAAAGGGGGGCAACAGAAGTAAACATTGTCGCCAATCAACGACATGGCCACCACATCACCAACACCACTCGGCGGAGGGAGCCACCTCAACGCTCTGGGACGTAGGACATCCGCCAGACAAAGCGCGCTCCGCCGTCCGACTTCGACGTCGTCTTCGAGGCCCGGGCTCAGCCGAAGCGAGTCCAACCCTGCTGTCAGCGCATCATTTACATCAACAACAACATCCCGAGAAACGAGGGCGCATTCTCAACCTCAGTCAAACCCGCAACCCATTGCCGCTCTGCATGACAGCTCCGACGATGAAGAGCCGGTGGTGCCCATGAAGCTTAGCGCCTTGACCAAGGCATTGCTTAACGATGGTGCCTCTGAGGGGGGATCGAGCGGGGGTGCGCAGTCTGTTGTTTCTGCTCGTCCTGCTTCACCGCCGGCGCGCCCTGCTTCGCGGGTGACGAGGAGGTCCACTGCTAGTGTTTCTGCCTCTACCACCTCTGCGGAGGATAGGGAAGCTGCTGCGGCGGAGGTGCGTCAGACGAGGCGGGCGGCGAGGACGAGTAGTGTTCAGCGTGCGGTTACGGGGCGTTCGTCTCCCCCGAGGGGTGGTGAGGCTAGCCCGCCGCCACAGCCGCGGAAGCGCGTGGTGAGACTTAGCAATACTGGCGCGGGAAACAATGCTTTCAACTCGAGCTTTAATGGTAGCTTTGAGTCGAGTGTGAGGAGGTCGTTGTCCGGTACCACTGGCCGGAGCAAGAGGCAGGAGAGTGCTGAGGTGGTTGAGAAGAAGCCCAGCCCAGTGCCGACGCCGGTTGAGCCTGAGCAGCAGGAGGTTGAGCAGCAGTTTGCCGATATCAATACGCCGGTTGTCCCTGTGAGGACAGTACGCATTGCTGTTGGGTCGTCTGGTAGCAAGGGGAGGTCGGGTAGTTCTTCTGGCCATTCCAAGAGCTCCCGGGGGTATAGCGATCACGATCAGGAATTGCCGGAGGATCCTGCCACTGTTGGGCGGCCGATTGCCGTTGCTCCTCAGAGTTCCATGCGAATTGGGAGAATAGGGAAGATGGGCGGGAGCTTTCTCAGTGGCCCGGCTCGTCGTGGAAGGAGGAGGCAGAGTGACGAGGATGGTCAGGACCATGGAGAGGGTGATGCTTTTGGCAGTGGTCAAGATCCAGAAAGCCAACAACCTCACTACATGGATCTTGGTATGGAGCAGCCACAATCGTCATTTTTGGCTTCCAACTATCGCGAGTTTGCTGCTGCTTCTGGAAGCCCTGTTAGCTCCAGGGATCCTTCGAGGGCGGCAGTTCGCAGAGGGACCTCTGCCAGCGTTTCTCCACCGGACGTCAAGGAGCTTGAAAGGAGTCATCTCGAGCTGGACTTCAAGATTCCCACCCCTCCACCGCGTGTGCCTTCTAGCCTTGGAAAGGAAAATCAAGCTCCAGCAGCGCAGAAGCCAAAGCCAGTAGTGATCTCCCTTCTGGATGACACCAAGGAGCCCGGGAAGCCCATCCAACCTCTTGTAAGCGACATCAGAGCCAATGCACCACCATCACAACGAGCACAATCCCCTGACCGCAAGGTTCTGGCACAGAAAAGCGAAAACACCCCCCGCCGAGCGGCACCGCCACCACCCCCGAAAATGTCAGTTCTTGATGCTGCCACAGCCAACGCTGGTGCCTCCACCACCGCACAGGCCAGCAAAAAGAGGCAGATCATGCTCAGAGTCAACGGCCGGACGTACACTAGAATCGACTGTATAGGCCGTGGCGGTTCGGGGAAGGTGTACCGTGTTTCAGCCGAGAACGGCAAAATGTTTGCCCTCAAGCGTGTGTCTCTCGAAAGTGCCGACGAGAACACGGTGCGAGGGTTCAAGGGTGAAATCGACCTCCTGAAGAGGCTTCACGGCGTGGACCGGGTGATTCAGCTTATTGATCACGAGCTGAATATCGAGAAGCAGCTCCTGAGCGTGCTCATGGAGGTGGGCGAGCTCGACTTCAACACCCTGCTGAAATCCCGCCAGAGCTCCACCGAGGGGACCAGATTGGACCCCGTTTTCATCAGGTACTACTGGAAGGAGATGCTCGAGTGCGTGCAGGCGGTTCACCTCAAGGACGTGGTGCACTCTGACCTCAAGCCGGCGAACTTTGTGCTGGTCCAGGGGCGGCTGAAGCTGATCGACTTTGGGATCGCGAACGCGATCCAGACGGAGATGACGGTCAACGTGCACAGGGAGACGCAGATTGGCACGCCGAACTACATGTCGCCCGAGTCGCTGATGGATTCGAACCAGTACGCCTTCACGTCGGCGCACAATGGCAAGTTTTCGATCCCGCCGCCGCTGCAGCATCACCAGAAGGGGGCGCCGAGGATCATGAAGCTGGGGAAGCCGTCGGATGTTTGGTCGCTGGGGTGTATCTTGTATCAGATGGTTTATGGCCTGCCGCCGTTTGGCAAGATTGCGAACCAGATGTCGAGGTGCCAGGCGATTATCAACTGGGCGTATCAGGTTGAGTTTCCCGAGGTGACGGAGGATGGGAGCCGGGTGCCGCCTTCGCTGATTAGGACTATGAGGAGGTGCTTGAATCGGGAGCAGAAGGAGAGGCCGACTTGTGAGGAGCTGTTGGCTGATACGGACCCGTTTTTGTATCCCCAGGAGTTTGACCCGGGTGTTTATGCCATGGCGGAGCAAGGGAAGGTGTTGCCTATTACGGAGGAGCTGTTGGGGAGGATCATCCAGAGTGTGGTGCAGAGGTGCGGGGAGAGGATGCCGACGCCGGAGGAGATCAAAAGTGGGATGCTCACGCAGGGGTATTGGGCTGGGGTGAAGAGGGTGGTTACTGGTGCTAATAGCAGTGGCAATTCCTCGAGGTAACCCCCCAAGGGAGCATTTTGAAAAAGCTGGTTGGATGATGGAGAAAGTATTGTTGAATTCTTAAGGGTTGTTTGGATAGGGTGTACACATACACATACGCACACACAAAGACTTGGATGGACAGAAGGGAAGGGGTGTTTTTGATGATTCAATCAGGAAAACAAGAAGAGGAGGATTATCTTTCGAGGAGTTGGAAAGGGTTTGGGTGAAGGGAGTTGGGGTTTCTTTCTGTTGACGAATGTTATGACGACCAAAAAGGATACTTGATACCTGTTGGGAGGAAAGGAAGTTTGGGCGTTTATTTATTTCTTTCTTTGCAGTCTGTCGTTTCTGAAAGGGAAGAATTCTTTTCTTAGGGGGGAGTGGGGGTGATATCTCATGCTTCTGGAGGAATAGTGTATTGTTTCGGCTCTTTGCTATCCTTTTTCTTTACTTTACTATACCACACTCGACACACGCAAGGATACAGCGCTAGGATATTTTTGCGGGGGGGGACGTTTGTTGTTTGAGTACTGAGCAGACAGGTCCGTTTGGCTCTGGGTTAAAGAGCATATAATACCACTTGAGCAGTATTTCTTTGCTATCAATAACTACCTTACTTTACTTCTTCAACTTTTTTAACTTGAGAGATGATTTGTGAGATGACCTCCTGCAGTTATTGTTGTGACTGTGAGATGCCATGGGTCATGATCAAATATGCACTATTGTTGTTTGCCTTTCAGAAATATTTATCATGCATGGGGCAAATGAGCTCACATTTCTTGCTCTATTAACATCCATTATATGGATTACGCTCCTGGGGGTATCGAAGTCTATCCCTCTATACTATAACATCATCGCAACTTTGGCATGTAATCACAATTCCTCCTTCCCATTCCGGTTCGTGGTCTTCTTCTTGCCGCCCTTATTATTGACCCTCCTCTGCTCCGTCACCTTCTTGAGTAACTCGTGGCTCCAGTGCTCCTTATCCTTCTTATTCCCCTTAGCCCACAACTTCGCATGCCAATCCCAGCACCTCTCCACCGGCTCTTTGCCCTCCTTGTGTCTTCCCTGACAGACAGCATCTGTTTGCTGGGTTCCTACAGGCCACTCGCCAAGGGACGCGCCCATATCCCCATCTAGAAAATTGTCCAAGACCAAAATGGCGGCTTTCCTGGCAGCGGGCTCATAGTCCCCATTCTTCTGATCCTGGAGATTGAGAATCTGGAGGATCTGCTCCATTCCATTGTTGGACAGGAAATCAGACCGGATGGTGGATGACTTGAGGAGGCCAGAGATGGACGAGATGCGAGCCTTGGACACCGCCGGGTCAGGGTGGCCGGAGGAGGGGATGAGTCGCCAGATGAGGGTGGACAGTGGCTCGTCTGAGCAGGAGGAGGCCAGAAGTTTCGGCCAGTGGGTTTCGATTTCGGCGAGCGCCTTGGGGTTGTTTTGGGTAACGGAGGATAAGGTAAGAGCGGCCACCCTGGCACGAGAGAGGGTCTCAGTTGACGGGGCAGAGGCGAAAAGGGCGGGGGTGTTGGCGAGGCAGAAGAGGTTGGCGATGGTGTCGTAGTCTTCTGCTATTTTGAGGCCGTAGTAGATATCGTGGGAGACGTCAGAGAGGGATTCCAGAGCCGAGTCAATGTCCAAGCCTTTCTTGAGGTAGGAGAGGGACTCGAAAAAGGCGGCGGCATCGTTGCCGGCGTGGGGGTTGCTCTTTGGTGGTTCCTTGATCTTGCCGTCTGGATCATATTTCGGGGCGTGTTTTGGGAGTTTCCGTGGCTTTTGTACGGGCTCTGGTTCCGAGTCTGGGGTGTCGACGGTGACTATGGAGGAGTCTACTGGAAGACCAGCTAATGATGGGTCCACCTCCTCATCTGGGATGTTGATTTTGGCTTCCTTTTGACCGGTGTTGATGTTGAGCCTGACGTGAAGACCCAGTGGGAGATCCTGATCGGGGTGTACGATTTGAAACTCGTGAGTTGGTTGAAATATCTTGGGATAGCATTCCGCTGGATCGGACGTGTGACATATAAGTTCCACCTCTGTGGATGGTGATGGTGATGGCGGTTCCTCTGAGGCTGTTGTGCCTAAAACCATGAGGCCTATGAGGCCAAGAAGGCTCAATGGAAGCATCTTTAACCGGGTTCGAGCCATCTTGTTGATTGTGAGACTTAGGTGGGGAAATGATTTTTTCAGCTTTGCTGATTGAAGGCTGAGAACCGTTGACTGAAGTAGATGGGTGGTGAATTGAATCTCTCCACTGATGGGATGAAAACTGAAAACTAAATATTTGGACAGCCGTTGTTTGTCCTCTTGATGAAAGTCTCACACCTGTTAGAAGCCCAATGACTCAATTCGAAGGTAAAAGAAAGGACAGATTGGCTGTTCTCTTGAACTTTGCCTCCTTGAAATACCTCCTCAAAAGGGCAAAGCTAAGACATTGAAATCGAGGGTTGGGTGTATACTTTACGGGGCAAATGCTGATTGGCTAGGTGCTGGCTGACACACCCCACCGTTTGCCGCAGCCTTCAGCCTTGCCGGTGGACCAACGCCACAAACAAATGTGGGAGCTCTGACATCAAAGTCACGTGCAGCTTTCGCAACTTGCTAAATGCCAAGAGCGATATGCAGTGCAGGTGAACGCAGGCTCATTGGCAAATTGTCGCTCACCAACATCTTCTCAAGCGATACAGCTCTGTGGAAGCCCCATAACTTCGATATCGAGTTGCTGGGCTTGTCGCAATACCGATTGCGGTTTTGACTCCTTCCTGGGGAGAAACACCAGCAAGAGCGGGGCTGCGGAGGACCAAGGTGGATCCCCTGAGCTCGACGGATCAAGAACCCAGCTCCACGCGCAAACCGACGCCCGATCCCTCAAGTGACGACGACGACAACCACCACCATGTCGGCTATCAGACAGAGAGCGGCTCTGCTCGCCCGGCAAGCCCGGCCGCAGGCTGTTCGCAACACCAGACGTTATGGCTCGAGCCACGGTCACGACCACCACCACCACGAGCACACAGTCGAGGAGAAGCTTGGAGTATGTTCACCCATGGTCAATTCGGTCATGATGTCGCTTGGAAGCATCAGGGAGTGGAGGACACATGTTGCGAACAGGCGCTGACTCGGTGGAATAGACTGGCTTCTATCTCTCCGCCGCTACCCTCGCTGGCACCTGGGTTGTCTACAAGGTCTCACGCCCCGGCAAAGACGGCGAGCTGTCGACATTCAGCAGATGGTTGAAGGAATGGGCGGACCTCCACCAGACTTGGGAGACACGAAACGACTTGCTCGCCGCGGCTGTCGAGCAAGCTGCCGCCGACAAGCATCTCCTGCTCAACGCCCCCCGCAACAGAACCCACGATTTGAGATTCCCCGAGTACGTTTTATCCCCGCGGTCTGAAGAGTGTGTGAGAATAGAGTTCCGTCTTGCTGGAGTACAACTGCATCTGTGGGGGGCAGTTGCTCGCTCAATTGGCATTCCGAACTGGATATTACAAGGAGACCCTCTTGGGCAGCTCTTGTCTTGGCAAGGAGGCCTCAATTGGGTCTAATTGTTGCTTGTCCAAGACCTCTTCTGAGGCTTCTTGAGTCTCACCCAGGCCGAGATAACCGGGCGGGCAGTTGTTCTCCCAGGCGCTGTTCTCTCAAACTCGTAGACTGCTATTGGTGCACTGTGTGCATGCTGACACGTGACAGGGTCTTTAACACTGGCTCCCCCTTCAACGTCCCGGCCGGACACTACGTGAACATTGACAAGGTGGTTGCCCATTACCAGCAGCAGCATCTCAAGGAGGAGGAGCGCAAGGCGAAGAAGCTTGCGGCGGCTGCCCAGCAGTAACTACTTCATTTTAAGAAGGTCCTACATCATTTTTTCCTCACGCGTTCATCATACCAAATTACATTACCCACTTTGGGATGTTGTGGCACATGTACATAGGTAGAATCCGAGCGGCATTGGTCAACCACAACACAACGTCGCTTCCTTAACCTTTTCTCGATACACCATCCGTGTTCCTTCTCCCTTTTTTTGCTCTGTTGCTTCCCCAATTGCACAAGCACTCCTTCTTTTTGCAGAGTCTCGTACCATCATCTCGCCCACAGGCCGTTTGGGTTCTTGCTGCTTCGCTTCCTCCTCGCGAAACTCAGGCTCATGCACCCATTACCGACAACATCTTCAACTCAGCCATTGGAACTGGCACCCTTGTTGGACAACAACTTTCTTAGCTGACATCATTTTTGTACACCATCACCATGGGATCGGCCGCCGCCGCCGCAAAAGGCTTATTCGACGCCAGCAAAACAGGAGAAGCACGTTTTTTGTTCTCTTCCTCTCTCGGTAGCCCCATGTCGACATAACTCAATATTCCGCTTTGCTAACACGGTTCCTACGGCTCAACAGATCCCAGATGATCAATTAGACAGCCCACCCGAAGACAAGGACGCAGTCTACGTCAGGTTGGTTGACTCGAGCATCGGCTACGGCGTCTTCGCTGCCCGTGACTTCGAGAAGGGGGAATACATCTTCCACGAGGCCCCTATGATTCCCGCCACAGACTTCTGCCAGCTCCGTCTGCAAAATGACCTTGAACATGGATCAACTCAGAGGGACAGACTTCTTGCTAAGCTGTCCGTCACAGAGTCCTACGGGCATGTTCCAACGCGGTATGCCTTCCCTAAACTCGCCGCCCAGATAGGCCTGTCACCGCCCACCTGGGCCGCAGTCAGAGATTACGATGGTGCTCGGCGTTTGGGGGCGAATCTCGTACATGGGAGACTGGCCTGTGGCGAGGGACAGACACTAACCGAAGAGGAGTACAACAAGCACATCAACAGCATCATGGCAGATTCGGTGAGGGGGCGTGGTCCCGCGACGACTCCCGTTCAGAAAACGCGGGTTGCTGCCGACTTTTTCAGGGCGTATGCCTTCCAGGCCAAGCCACCGGACAATACGGTGGCGCCCAATCCTAGAGCGAGACGGCAGGCTACGATATACCTCGTGGCGAGCTTGGTCAACCATTGCTGCACCCCGAGGCAAAGGCTTCGGAAGAGGGTACTGGGTGGGGACTCGGGACCTGCCACGGCGGCCGCTTCACGGGTCAGCGTCACGAGCAGCAAGAAGAGCGGCAGCAAGGAAAATGGCGACAATCACGGTGGTGACGGGAATGGAGGCAACAAGAAGGGCGGCAGCTCCGACGAGGGCGACGATGGGAATCCCGCTGCCAAGGCCAAGCCTGCCGCGAAAGCCAACCCTATTGTCACGAAACCCGAGGATCCAGACGCCATCACCCCAGCGCCCCCACTCGAGCCCCCCAAGACAACAACGCAGGAATTCCATGGCACCAAGGACGTCGTCAGCGACCACTCTGGCGGCGAAGACGGAGAAGGAGGAGAGGCCAACAAGGCTTCGGGCGAGCCTGTGCCGTTGAACGCGGGTCCGAACCTACGACACCAGGGTCCCAACTGTGAGTGGCGCATTGGTTCGGGAGGTTTGGCGAGGTTTGTTCTGCAGCATCACATTGCTGTGCGGGCCACCCGGCCGATCAGGGCCGGGGAGGAGCTGTTGTGGGACTATGGAAAGAAGGAGAAAAACTTCACGTGCTTGTGTCCGACGTGCGATCGGGGGCTGTACCATGCTTGCAGTGTCTTGTGAAGAACGGGGCGCAGATGGTGTGGGAGAGTGTCAGAGTGGAATTATGACAGGAAGATGAAGAAGTATGCAGGGTATTAGCTTGTGAGGGGGGGGGGGCGTATTTATATTGGGTCGGGGTTGGTATTTCGTTACACAGCGGATTTGTTTTTCTTGGATTATTGTCTAGGTAGTTGGGCAGGGTCAGATGGAGGGGTTGATGGTGATAATACAAGCGTCTAATCTTCCTTGGACTCTTTTTTGAAAGTTCTTGTGATTATTTATTTTCAAGCCGTTTCGACAATCATTAGTATCTTTGAACTATCTTTCAAGAGCTTTAAATTATCTTTTAACCCCTTTCGATTTTCTTCCAAGCCTATCGACTGTCTTTTAACGCTTTTTGATTCTCATTTAAAACATCGATGTTACGCTGCACCATCTATCATTTTATCCACGGCGTGAACCGTACCCATTTAGTATGGAACAGCACACCTCACAACCTCTAGGATAAGCTTTTCTCTAGGTTCGATACGATAGACTTCCTCTTCCTCCAGTACTTCTCCGTCTTGCTCTTCATAGCTCACATCGTCCCCAGACAGGTCCTCCTCCTCGTATTCAAAGATTTCCCCCTCCTCCCTCACATCCTCCATCTCAACATCCCCATCAGACTCCTCCGGTTCCTCCACCGGCTTAGGAAAGGCACTCATAACAGTCTGATGAAGGCCATGCAAAACAGCAAAAGGATCGTCATCATCAACATCATCTTCTCCCATCCCTTCCCTACCCCCCTCTTTATCCCCCTCCCCCACAACATCCTCATCCTGTTCCTTAAGCCCCATCTCATAAGCATGCAAATCCCTCAACACCCCCTCCACCTTTCCCGCAATAAACCTCCCCAACGCACTCCCCCTCGCCTTGGGCGGCAGCGAAGGCGGCCCGTTCCCTTGGCTCACCTCCACCCCAACCTCGGGATGCAAAAATCCCCAAAGCGCCGCACTCCCCTCCCTCAAAATCGTCTCCTTGTACGCCACCATCCTCTCCAACCCTTCCGGGTCAGAACTAAGCAGCCCCCCCATCTCCTCCGCATACGCCATCCCCCCCAACGCCGCCAAATGCGTCAACAGCGCCAGGTCCAGCGGCGCGAGCCCCTTGATAAACGCTTGCCTTGTGCGGTGTATAGCCTTTTGAACCATGTACGGATCAGCCGGCGGGGGGTCCCTCGCCATGGCCGGTACCTTGACCAGAATCGCCAAATCACAAATCTGATCGACCAAAACGCAGGTCTGCTTGAACATTTGGACGAGATATAAAAACTCTGGCGGTGACAGCGCGACAAATGACCGGACGCGGGTCATGGCGGATATTAACGGGGGCTGGGGAACGGCAAAAGCATTGAACATTGTTTCAATGCGGGCATGGCGGCGTTCGAGCTCGGCTGCTACTTTGAAGGACCAAGGGGGGAGGATTTGTCGTTTGAGGCCGTCGTGGGAGGACAACACCGAGCCGAGGGGCGGTTGGAGAAATGGGTTTGGGATGGCGGCCGTGATCTTGGACTTGATGATGGAGCGTTCGTGGGTGTGGATCAAGGCGTGGAGGTGCTTGTTTGTCCTGGCTAGGGTGAGCAATGAGGGCAGGTCGGTCTCCTCTGCGATGAGGAGGGTGAGGTCTGGGTTGATGATCGACGTTGCCGTGTCACAGGGGTTGGTCATGATGGTGTCAGGGCGGATGGTCGGCATCCTTCTGTTGATATGTTTCCGTAAAACGTATATGTGACTGAGTGTGGTTGTGTGTAATCGAGTGTCGACAAAACGGCCAACGGTTGCTTGGATATATGTGTAGCTGCTCCCGTAGTGTCAGGATGGGTATGAAGATGAGGTAACCTGTAACAAAAACTGCTGATAAGGAGGACCAAGATGTTGTTTGACAGAGTCGAGAAGAAGTTGGGCAGCAAAGGCGGAGATAAAAGATGCAGGAAGAAATGAATGATAATAGATTGACGGGAGGAGAGGGTGGTTGTGGGGGAGAGAACCTCGACGGCAGTCCCTATGCACCTTGATGGCCGTGACGAAGAAGGAGCCAACAAGGTGCACGAATCTTGGCATCAGGAACCAGCTACCCAAGTTAGCCTGGCGGTCTGTCCCCCGGTGACCGCTGCCTTTCCCAAGACACGTCCTTGCTAATTCAGATCAGACGAGAATCCAGGTCGGCTTGACGGCCGGTAACGGCTGCAAGATGATGTCGTGAGCCTATTGCGAGAAGACGTGACGGAGTGGTGTCCCCGACTGATGGTGGGATACCTAGGGACAAAGCATGGTCATCCGAAACCACAAAGAAAATGTCGGGTGCTTGTAAGTAGTATCCTGAAAGAATAATGCTGTATTACCCATACCTACTAGGTATCATTCAAGCAGTGCTGCAAATCAAGCCCCGCCAAAACATCTCCTTCCCACAGGCTGCAGTGCACCTTGGGAGATAACACCGGGGCGCTGCTGTCAGATGTCTTTGCAGCACGACCTGCGTCTTCTTCCGGTCAGCAAATAGAATCGCCGTCCAGTGACTATTATACACAGACTTGGTTCAAACAAAGGGCCGCTCCGAGTGAGCCCGGTCCTGAAATGGTATAACTTTCTTTGCTGCCAATATGTTCCACAACGCCGATAATGCAAGTTCCATATTTTTATGCTTAAATCCAAAAACGGAGTGTCCGGGATGATGTCAAGAGGGTGTTGAGTTTGTGTGACTCTGTGGCCTTGGGCGGTTGTGTGATGTGATATGGTGTGTCTTCGGGGCGAATTCCGCTCCTTTCTCTTTCTAGGAAGACTTCTCGGAGAACCTCTTTGAGACCTCGACCCTCTTACCGCCCAAGTCCTTGATCTTGGCAGCCAATTTGTTGTCATTATCGAGTGCTGCAACATCGTCGCCGCCACCAATGCTTTTGCCGTAAATCATGATATTTGGCACCGTGGTTCGTTTGGTGATTACCGCCAGTCTGTCCTGAATCTGGCGACCCAGAGGATGCAGATCGAGTTCAACCACATACGGCGCCGGCTCAATAACATATTTCTCGAGAAGGATGCCCTTGGCGCGCTTAGAGTATGGGCAGTACGACTTCGAGAAGATGATGACTACAAGGCAGATTAGGATTTGCGGTGGAAACAAAGAGAGAAAGAGGCTTACCTGGAGATTTCCTTAAAATCGAGTCAAGCTCTACTTCAACTTCGTGTTCCTCGGATGTCTCTTCCACTTCTAGACCCCCGTCATCTTCCTCCTTGTGACCGCCTGCCGCGCTTCCAACACCGATGACTTTCTTGGGGTTGTCGGGCTTGTTGGGTGCCTTTGCGTTGGCATTTTCCTTGGCTTTCTGTTCTGCCTGCTTCAGTCGGGCGGCCATCTCCTTGGCCATGATGGCGTCGTCCTCGTCAATATCGCCGTCGGCATCGTGGTCATGGGCTGGTATCACTTGCTGCGAGCCGCCTCGTTCCCTTTCTAACCCATTCATCGTCTTGTGGTAAAAGTCCTTGATCGCATCCGTTTCTCGTGAATGACGGGCCTGTGAAGTGAAGAAGAGGAGCACTACGACGGCGGCAAGGACGAGGTATAGGAGAGCCCGGAGGCGCCTTTGGGATGGCATGGTGAGTCGTGGTTTCGACAAATAGCGGCGTGTGCGATCGTTTTTTGCTGATTAGGTGTAGCTGTTGCCGGTGTCGGTGTTGACAACCCGGCTTGCTTTAAGCTGTCGTCGGATTGTGGTGCCGTGAGATCAGTTCGTAACCAATCTGCCAAAATCGAATTATCGAATGGCTAAAATTACGGCATATGCTCGGAGGGTTTGGCACAGCGGGGAGGGGAAGCCCAATCGCAAGGGAGAGTGTTCATCGGCAAGAGATTTCAACCTCTTTGGCGACGGCACAGAGAGCAAGCATCCGAGGCAAAGTTGCTACGAGGTGTCTGTCGCATGGCAATGGTCAGCAAGTGCGGCGAGGACAAGAGGGGAGCTGCCGTCTCCTCCTGTCCATTTCGCGACAAGACGCGGATGGCTGCATCCCAAAGTGGCTAGGCGACCGTTGGACAACTGGATCCAATTCTTTATCCACTGTGCTACAAAGACTCGGGCAACCACCAGCTTGAATGCCCCTTGCCGGTTCTTTGTGCTACACATCTCAAACTTACGGACCTCGACCTCCAACTTGGCTCTGGCGATATTCAACGCCAGCGACATGTTATTCAGGTTATCTTCCACAGCTGTTCCTTACAAGCACTGGGCCAAGTCGAGCTTCTATGTCTCCACTCTGGTACCTGCAGGGACCAGCTTGTTGGAGGGGCTCGGCATTTGCTGGTCCAGACTGACATCTGACGCTTTGAAGCAGATGCGTAGAAATGAGCGAGAATAAAGGAGATGTAGAGAGGCACAAGAGAGCAGACAGGAAGATATAGACTTGATTTAGGATACCGAGTCACTGTAGAGCCATTTCGAGTGTTCATGCTCCTGGCGACGAATCCGTGGTGATATGCATGTGAGGAACAACCCCTCATTTTGAGAGTCGATACCAGCACTCTTCAAGATACCACCGCCAGCCACTCGAAGAAGCCACCCCAAAGCATCCCACAGCCACAATCAAACAGACCAACCCGTTTGTCAAGCTTTCCCAGTGAATGGCTTGGGATGCTTGACTTGAATTTGCTCCTCGTAGAGTGGGGCAGCGTGGGCAGCAGAAACTTCAAATGGTCTGTGCGAGCACATGCGAATTCACAGAATTTGCAGGCGTGCACTGGCCACCCCACCATCAGTATATATTCTCGACCTCACTGCCAAAATTTCAATCTTCTTTTTCTTTTTTTCCTCATGTCGACAATACTTCAGAGAATCATTTCTATAGTAGTCGTCCTCTTTTGTGTTCCCTAAAGGAGCCACAGATCCCACCCGGGTTGATGAACGATATCCTCGGTGCCCAACAGTGAGAAGCCTCTTACTCTCGACCTACCTGCAAAGGTGGCGGTCGTGGCCTTGCGCTGCGACTGTATAGAGAGTGGCGATGATCTGTACCCCGGTTTTCTTGAGGTCTTGCCTTTGGGCGCTTAAGCGGGGTGGGTATCGATGGAAGTCTGACCGGCTTTTATCCCTCTTTTTTTTCATTGCAATCTTGAGCACACTCTGTCTGCTTGGGATGTGAGGAAGAAAATGGCACCTTCACCAACCCCTCGATTTTGCGATTTTCATGGTGCTGACTGACTCTTGATGGTTGACGTATCACATCGCCCAAGCAGTCTTCAGCGGTGACGGGCATGGAAGGAGATAGCGTGGTATCAGTCTAGTCGTTGACTGCAGTGTGATTCATGGGGTATGCAGATGCAACCCAACCCGGATACGTCTCCCGGTCTCATGGCGCGACGATACAACGAGAGATAGAGGCGGTCACGACCTCTATTGGGACCAGGACATGATTAACTGCACACCATTCTGCACCCCACGTTCCAATCGGCTCTCCCGCTGAGAGATGGCGTTCTGCATCACCGAAAACTCTACGAAGCCCCCTTGAACCGATATCTCTCCAGCACCGGTTCGGATGCCTCCTTGTCCTATCTCCCTCTTTTATTCCAGCCTTAACCATCGCTCCCCATTCGCCATCACGACACCACAGCCCTCGCATGGGGGAGTGGTGTGGGTGTGAGAGCTGTCGACGTAATGAAACCCGGCGAGCAACCCAGCCAACCACGACTTGCAGACATGCCCGGATTTCGGCAGTGCCCTGAACTGGGAAATAATCAAAGGAGAGAGACTGAACGTGAAACGGAAACATGCTAACAACCAACAAACAGAAACAAGGTGGGGAAGCGAGAGAGAGACACACAGTGAGAACCATACGGCTTAGAAATCGGGTTATCAGATTCGGGCCAAACTTTGTGATACCCCCCAACTCAGCCCTTTTTACCAAGGAAAAGTAGGTGATTGCTGGGACGAATATGTAGGTGACAAATAACGAGAGAGGTCGCAGGAGGGGGGGACGGGCGTTTGTCCCGTCAAAGCAGGGAAACGAACCGAGCAGATAAATACCAAGCGAGACCCGGATTTTGTTGGTCATTGTCGAGCCTCACTCCTACCACACACGACCCTTACTTTTTTTCCCCCTCATGACAAATTATAGTGATGAGTTTTGCATTCTAACGATGACATATTGAGTTATCGTTGTTTAAAGTGCTCTAATTTCGACTTGCTACCACCAGGATAGCATTATCACCATCACCACCACCGCCAACAACAATCACCACCTACCCTCATCAAACGCACAATATGACAACCCCCAAAACCCACCCCTCCATCGCCCTCCCCTCCCCCTTTGCGGCTCCCATCCTCCTCCAAACTCCCACCCACCCCCCCAACCCAAACGAAGCCCTCATCAAAGTCACCTGGACCTGCTCCACCCCCCTCGACCTCCACCGCTCCGCCGGCAACCTCGCCATTCCTTCATATCCCTTCATCTTGGGCACCGCCTTCGCGGGCACAATCACCACCCTCTGGCTCAGCCCCAGCCTCTCCTCCTCCCCGGGCCTCAACATCAACAAGGAGCTCCACGAGACCCTCAAAGAAGGCGACAGGGTCTTTGGCTTCGTCTCGGACGGCAACCCCAGGGAGGCCGGCTTCCAGGAATACGTCACCGTCCCCGTGCACAAGATCTCCAAGCTGCCGCAGAATGTAGACTGGGGCCTGAGAGAAGCCGTGACCGTGCCGACGAACTTGGTCACGGCTTTTCACTGCCTGACGGCGGATTTGGGGCTGCAGCTGCCCTGGCCGAAGCCGAGGGGGTTCAGACCCCCCCAAGAGGGGAAGAGGGTGCTCGTTTGGGGAGGGGGGAGCTCGGTTGGGCTGTATGTGGTACAGGTGTTGAAGCACTGGGGGTACGATCATGTTGTTGCTGTCGCGAGTGGGAAGCATCATGAGGAGCTGAGGAGGTTGGGGGCGAGGGTTTGCTTTGATTATAGGAATCCCGGGGTGGTGGGGGAGATTGGGAGGTATCTGGACAGGGAAGGGGGGGCAGGGCCGAGGATCCCGTATTTTGTGGATTGTATAGGGTCAAGAGATGGGACTTTGAAACCGCTGTCCGAGATTGCGGAGAGGGGGAGCAAAGTGGCGGTTATGTTGCCCGTGATCGAGGTCAACGCTGCAGAGGGGAGGAGGCCGGTGTTTGCAGCTGATGTGAAGAATGTAGAGGGGGTGGTGTGGCAAGAGGGAGTGGAGGTTAGGGGGGTGAGGACACTGGATTATGAGCAGGTGAGTTCTCTTGGACTGGCGACGAGGGTGCCAACATGATGAGCTGATATATATTGAGCAGAACCCCTTCTATCGAGACAAACTCCAACCTGAGATCATTCCTGCCTTGCTGGCTCAAGGCGTTATCCAGCCGAACAAGGCTAGAGTCGTCGAAGGTGCTACGCTGCTGGAGAGGGCACAGAATGCGCTCCAACTGTTAAGGGATCAAGCACCGTCTGGTGAACGGCTTGTGTGGAGGGTGTCAGAGGATGAGCAATGATGTGATGCCATAGGTGCTGCCAATTTCTGTGTGGGAATAGCGTCAGAAAGAACCACTTCTTAGCCAGGTACCCGGCCTTGAATCCCTAATGTGACCGTAACTCCCGGAACGACACGAGCCGAAGGGAAAATGTGATTGGTGGCAAGACTCAACCCCAGATTCAAGCGCTCCATTCTCCGGCTTGCATTTGATAGACAGCCGCAGTTTTGCTTAATTACCACTGGAAAACTAACTGCCTGTTCGTTTTCCAAGACGGCTTCCGTTTCCCTTCCAAGAGAAGCGGCCAGTGTGGGGGAGCGCTGTCTGACTTAGATTGATTGGCGGGGCCTAACTGATTCGCCTTAACTGACGGCCCTTTTCGTGTAGGCATGATGCCTAGGCTGAACCGAAAAGGCAACTGAGAGCCTCCTCCGCACTTTCAGAGACATAAGCTTGCAATACCATGTCCGCCAAGGCGCGTGATGCCGCAAAAACCGATACTTCACGGCTTCTAGAGTAACAAATCCGGGATATGAACCCGGTTTCCATCAATCACAAGCGACCGGGCTAGTGTCTAGGCCATGTGGTTGTTTTCCTGGTCGATCATATAAAACCATGGCGAACCCATGTGATGGTTGACTAGACCCAGTTACCTGGGTTGGATCAGCAACTATTCGCACCACGTTGTCCGCAATGCTTCTCCCATCGTTGTCAACTCTGCTTCTGGCTGGGCTTCCAGCCGTGAATGCCGCCATCACCTATAAAGGTGTGGACTGGTCTTCTCTTCTCGTCGAGGAAAGGGCCGGCATGTCCTTCAAGGACGTCAACGGCAACACGAAGCCCCTCGAAAGAATCCTGGTCGAGAATGGTGTCAACACCGTTCGCCAACGTGTCTGGGTGAATCCCAGCAATGGCGAATACAATATGGACTACAACATCCAGCTTGCGAGGAGGGCGAAGGCTGTCGGGCTCGGAGTGTACATCGACTTCCATTACAGTGACACCTGGGCCGACCCGGGGAAGCAGGGCATCCCCTCCGGATGGCCTACCGACATCGACAATCTTTCTTGGAAGCTGTACAACTACACCCTGGAGTCTTGCAATAGGTTCCAAGATGCCGGTATTCAGCCTACCATCATCTCCATCGGCAACGAGATCACACCTGGCTTGTTGTGGCCTACAGGCAGAACCAACAACTGGGGTAATATTGCACGCCTGCTGCGTAGCGCCTCCTGGGGCATCAAGGACTCGAGGCTTAACCCCAAGCCAAAGATCATGATTCATCTCGACAATGGATGGTAAGAAGTCTTGACCCCAGCAAACTTGCTTGCTGGTTTCGACAGGGAAAATGTGTGCTAATCAAGGTCAAAACAGGAACTGGAATACCCAAAACAACTGGTACACAAACGTCCTCAGACAGGGAACTTTCGAGTCGTCGGACTACGACATCATGGGAGTCTCGTTCTACCCATTCTACTCGGAGGCGGCCTCGCTCAGCGCACTCAAGACAAGTCTGACCAACATGGCCAACACCTGGGGAAAGGAGATCCAAGTCGTTGAGACCAACTGGCCCGTTCAATGCCCGAACCCACGATATCAATTTCCGGCCGATGTGCGAAGCATTCCGTTTTCCGAGGCTGGGCAGGTGCAATATGTAACAAAGGTAGCGGACGTTGTTCGGTCAGTGAATCGGGGTAATGGGCTGTTCTACTGGGAACCGGCTTGGCTCAACAATGCCGCCTTGGGCTCGTCTTGTCCAGAGAACACCATGTTTGCGTGGGGCGGAAGGGCTCGCTCTAGTATCTCCGTTTTCCAGCGCATCTGAAGAGCGGCCTTGTGATAGCTTATAGTTGCAAAATGCAAACCCATAAACTTGAATTGGCGTAAGAACTGCGAGTTGAAAGAAGCCATGGTTGTGAGATTTGCCAGCAAAACTTTGAGGGAAAATGAGAGACAACCAAACATCGTTGAGCATCATTTGAAAAACTAACCACGGAGTACTCCCCAAAAAAATTGATATGACGTACAGCCCAAGTCGCGACGAACGCGTCGGCAGTGAGTGCAATTGAAGTGCTGCAAGTGGGGGCCAAGAGAAGATAGAGGACCCACCAGCCACAGCACGAGCCACAAGAGCACCGCAGCCACCAACCAACCGAACGCGGGGCTTGTGAGGGCACTGAGCCCTACGAATTTTGTGAGTGGGTCCGAAAGAACCAGCGCTGACCACTCACTACGGCCTGCTGCGCTCACCCAAGTCAAATCCACCTCCAGAATCGCGACTGTCTGAATTTCGCTCTTCGATACCAGCACTATCGAAGATCGTGATCACTCGACAACCGACAACATGGCTGACGAATACGTATGTCCAACCTCTCTCTGTTGTTGTTGATTGATGGACGACGGACAAACCTTTGACGACCTCTTCAAAAAACAACGATGGCGACCGTATCATGTGGGAGGGAAAGATGGCTGACAAGATATTCAACAGAACGCCGAGGAGGCCGCTGAGATCAAGAAGAAGAGAACCTTCCGCAAGTTCTCTTACCGCGGTGTCGATCTCGATGCGTAGGTGCCCTCAATCCGATCACTTTTTTGTCCACACTACCCCACGACAAAATCCGACAATGCTCAAAAGAGGAGGACGGCGATACCTGGGAAATTTGGAAAGGAGCATATGCTGGCGGAACCTTGGGAAATTGAAGCATGGGTGTATTTGATGGTCCAGAACAAGACGCTGACCTGCTGTCCGCAATAGTCTCCTCGATCTGACCTCCGATGAGCTCCGCGATGTCGTCCACGCCCGTGCCCGCAGAAAGATCAACCGTGGTCTTAAGCGCCGCCCCATGGGCCTCATCAAGAAGCTCCGCAAGGCCAAGCAGGAGGCTAAGCCCAACGAGAAGCCCGACCTCGTCAAGACTCACCTCCGTGACATGATTGTCGTTCCCGAGATGATCGGCAGCGTCGTCGGTATCTACTCCGGCAAGGAGTTCAACCAGGTGGAGATCAAGCCTGAGATGGTTGGCCACTACCTTGGCGAGTTCTCTATCTCATAGTAAGGCTCTCCCCTCGATTTGGTATCTGCAAGTGTCAAATGGCTGACCCCCTTCTAGCAAGCCCGTCAAGCACGGTAGACCAGGTATCGGTGCTACCCACTCTTCTCGTTTCATTCCCCTGAAGTAAGGGCTGGGATATTGGTGGTTCTTGCATTCAGTCTCTCATGGGTTCGGCGAAACGGGACAACGGTCTGCTCACGGGCATGATGCGCTATGCGTGCGGTGCCTGGGCTATCTTGGTTTTAGGGAAAAGATAGTACACAAAAGAGCAATTCGAGTGCTGGTTCCGACAACAACACAACGCACAACGCTTGATGGTGCGCTCTGAAGTGATGAACAGAGAGCTCCTGGAGGGACTCTTCATGATGATTCATGCCAACAAAAAAGGGACAGACGTCTGGGCCGTAGTTATCAGTCTGAAATTAGACCAATAGCACACACACCCTGATTCGAGCAATTCTTGATGCCAACGCTTGTGTTTCTTACTATGCCGGCTTCTGCACCCCCTTGGTGATTGCCGATATCAATGAAGCAAGCATTTGACCCGTTGTCATCAATTAGATGGTGTAACTAGGCGCATATACCTATCAATTTTAGTTGAAGAACAGATGATGTCCTTGTCACCCTCTCCTGTCTCCAAGGCACGGGATATGTGGTGCCTGGACCAGTACGTTCAATCATCGCATATTCTTTTGGGCAAACGCTGGAACCACCCCCCAGGCACCCTATCCGACAAACTTCTCTGTCAAAACAGCGATGTTGAAGCCTCTTCCAAAATATCAACTATCTCTTAAGGTATTCAAGTATGGAAGGACCATGGGTATCTGTTGAAGCCTGGTCGGCTGCCAGAACACCACGCATAGCTGGAGCTGGCAGTCAGACAGGCGGTCAGGATGGAAGAATGGTCGATGGACAGACATATGCATGGGACTCTCGGTCCAGCGTTCGTTTACAATTTTGGCCTTGGTTATTCTGCCTCACCCAACATGAATTGCGAATACCCTTGTGGTAGGAGATACATTGCTATTGGGTCTTATGACCTCATTTGTTCTAGAAATACATTTGATGTGCACTGTTTCCTGGGATAGTTACGGGAACGCCCCGGACCGACGGTGAACAACAAAGGTGTTGCTTGTTCGGGACAAAGACACTGTTCGCCAGACTCTATACTAAGCTATTGTACGTGAGACGAGATGCTATTTCGGGAACATGCCCCTTTAACAAAGGGCTTCTTCAAGGTAGTATATAAGGCCGGTAGACCCCCTTTGGATTCTTTCTTCTCTCTTCTGGTCCATAAACACACAAACCAACACACAACGACAGAGTTGATTACGATTACTTCTTGTAACTTGTGATTAACCCTACTACACGATCTCGATCGTGATCTACACAACAACAAACAACACACATCACCACCACCACAACAACAACAACTACACCACATCAAATCAAGATGTGCCACAACTCGATTGTGACCCTCGGGTGTGGTCACAAGTCGGACACCCTATCCTCCTTCACCCCCTGCCGCCGCCTTCGCAAGCTTCAGCGAGACGAGGACAGCAAAATCAGGCTGTTTTCCCGTCACAAGAAGCTTGCTGACTGCGGTAATGTCACTTCCGATCGTCGCCATGACGACTCCCGGGTTTGCGGCTCTTGCTACGACAAACAGAAGCAAGAGCTGCGTGCCCAGCGGGAGAGGGAGCAGAGGGCGGAGGCGAGACGCATCGAGCAGAGATCCGAAATCCTTCGCAACCGGGTCGAACAAGACCGTCGGGAGCGGGAGAAGCAGGAGCGCCGTGCGGCTGAGAGGAAGAAGGGGATGGAGAGGGATGCTAGGAGGCAGAAGGCGGAGATGGAGGAGGATGCGAGGAGGCGGGAGAGGAGGGCTTATCGGGAGGAGATGGCTAGGAAGAGAGAGGAGGAGGAGAGGAAGAAGCAGTTGGAGAGGAGGGCGAGGGCTGAGAGGGCTGAGCGGGAGGCTAGGGAGAGGAGAGAGAGGGAGAGACGGCGGGAGAGGGAGGCGATGGAACGGGCTCATGCTGAGGCTGAGAGGAAGCGGGCCGCGGAGCGAATTGCTGCGCGGGAAAGGGAGGAGAGGAAGAGGCGTGAGGAGAAGGAGAGGATGGAGAGAGAGGCCAGGGAGAAGAAACAGAGGGATGCTGAGCGTGCTCGGCGGACTGCTGCTTCTTCTTCCAGACGGCCTGTCCCTCCTCCTGGCCGTCTCTCTGAGCGTCGCTTCTTGTCACCTGCCGCCGAGGCTCAGAGGCAGCAGCAGCTCCGTAACACACCTTCACCTCCTTCTAGACCTTCCCAGAGAGGCAGCGCTGCTGTCCCTCCTCTTCGCATCCCTACTCGTCAAACTCGACTTCCCGTGCACAGGAACGGTCCCCAAAGACCGGTTCAGGTTGTATCTCCCATTCCTATGCACTTTGCTCAGGCTGCTTCCATCCATGGCGGCACCCCGCCAATGGACAGGTCTGGAAACTACTATGGTCCTGGCCCCTCTCGTAATCCTGTTAATCCGGTTGATGATATTATTAATATGTATCAGCAGCGTAGCCCCACCGTTGACATCTCGGAGCCTTTTAACCCAGGCTTCAAGCAAGCTCAACCGACTAATCCTAATCTTAATAGAAACCCCGGGAGGCACATTGGACTGGGCATTTATGTGCCTAGCTCCTCTCAACAGCCTTCCGGTCTTCGCAGGTATATTGGTCGTCCCCAACGTCCTTCTGAGCATGTTCTCGATAGAGCCAGAGATAAAGGTAAAGGTAAGGAGTCCAGAATTCCTACACCCTCTCGGCGCAAGGTCACGTTTGATACTTCTAACAAGCCAGATCGCAGCAGGCCCATCAGCGAGTCGTCGTCAAGCTCCGGTGACTCTAGGCGGGACCCTACTCCTCCTAGAACCTATACACGGGATCGTAACCATCGTCCCAGAGACTCTCGTTCTCCCGGTGTGTCTCAAGCACCTGACCCTATGATGGCCCACATCGAGGCTATCAGGCACCTCACACCATCCAATAACTCCCGCTCTTCAATCAGGAATGTCCTGGGGAGGCTTACTTCTAGGAGGAGCCATGCTACTCCATCCCCCATTGGCAGAATGGCCCATAGGGTCTCGGGGACGTTCCATTCCCTTGCTGGCCGGAAGTCTCCGCCTCCCCAAGAGGGTCTTAATGCAAGAGAGGCTGTCAGGTGGGCGAGGGAGTCATCGAAGAAGTCTTCGAGAAGGTGAGTGTGTCACCTAACACTGTCGTCTGTTGTTTCCTTTGTCTTTAAACATTTTATTCGAGCGAATAAAGTATGCACATACCCAAATAGACTAACATTTCCTTTGTAATAATACTTTTTTAAAACAAATTTCACAGTTTCGATATGCAATGTGATTTATGATGTGACGTGTGATGGCGTATGTAGAACTGAGGGCCAGCGATACGGTCGCTGTTGAGCAGGAATCTAGATAGATAGTTCTTGTCCAAGGACAATGCAATTGTGCGTGGAACAAAAGAACAACTGACTCTCGCAAGGCCCTCTCGAATTGAGGTTGGTTAGAAAGGAAGACTGATGGGTATTGAATCAAATCGGGAAGTAAATATCCATCAAAATCGAGTAAATAAACACATTAGTGTCAATAAAACTTTGTTGTTACCAACCTCTGAAGCTGTCGTTGGAAACCACTTACACGCAAAAGCCAACCCCACATTCGCTCACCGCGGTGAACAACCCCCTGCCCACAGCACCCAACCCGGCCCCACTTTATTTCTGTTCCGACCTCACCTGCTCAATCGCCGAATTTTCCCACCACCGGCGACAACAGCTCCCGCGACGCCGCCCCCCAGCGCACTACCGCGGCCTCTCACCACCTCAACCGCCTTCCATTGCGATACTCTACCGACCGGCCAAGACATCGCACCCACAACCAGCAGCGAAAATGAGCAGGACACTCCTCCGCTCCCTTCTGGAGCTCCGAGCAACAGCCGCCCCAACAGCAGCTCGCCCATCCCTCCTCTTCGCCGGCACCGCCCGCCGCGCCCTCCACCAAACCCCCTCCCAAATCGACCCCCCCTCCCAAACCCAATCACAATCCTCCGCCCCCATCCCATCCCCCCCATCAAAACCAGCCTCACCACCCGCCTCCCCCATCCCCCGCTGCGGCGGCGCACCAAGGACAACCTCCCCCGCCACCCCGGAAACCCTCCAGCTCCTCCCCCTCCTGGCCCTCCAGCCGGGGAACAAGTACCTCCAGCTCTACATCCAAGGCCAGGCCTACCTCGTCACCCCGGGCGACCAGATCCGCCTCCCCTTCAAGATGCCCGGCGTCGCCCCCGGCGACGTCCTCCGCCTCAACCGGGCCACCGCCATCGGCTCGAGGGACTTCACGCTCAAGGGCCAGCCGTACGTCGACGAGAACCTGTTTGAGTGCCGGGCCGTGGTGGAGGGCACCGAGGCGGAGCCGATGAGGCTCAAGATCAAGAAGAAGCAGAGGTGCAGGAGGACAAAGACGGTGAGGAGCAAGCACAAGTATACTGTCTTGAGGGTGAGCGAGGTGAGGATCAAGGTTCCCGGGCAGGGGGAGCAGGAGGTATGAAGGGAGGGAAAGGGGAAAGAAAAGAATTTGATCGATGGGGGGAGAAAATGATGGACCTGAAAGAGGAGTGGGGGGGGGCATGAGTCTCTACGAGAGGCCTAGGGTCTCCTAGGGAGAGCTCAGGTTTCAGAGGAAGAGAGGAAGAGAAGGGATGGCTGTTCTGAGAGGAAAATGGCAAAGCTGCAGAGGCTGAATTGTAAGATCAGAAAAAGGTTGTCATATATGTACCATATTCGAAATAGGCAAGTTTGTTGCCGAGCAGTTGTGAATATCATCACAGTCGTGTTCCGTTGCGATCTTATACTCACGGCTGCAAGGCCTTGATGCTGTTATGTTTTCCCATTTCTTTGTTCAGACACTACACCTTACATACACAACTTGATGGCAAATAACCATCCCTATAGCCCCTGTCTTCTTTGGTGGCCTAAAGTCCCTCTTATCCAACTCCCTCGGTGTTGGTCACTTCTGTCCCTGATGGTTCGGTGTTTGCTTGCTGGCCAATTCTCAAAAGTCCAAGCTTAGCAGAAGCCTCCCCGGCGAACCCTCGTTGTCGTGAGTTTTGTACTGTTTATGTGCATGAAGCTCGATGCTGAAGCCTGACTGGCCAGCACCTTATTTGCGATGCCCAACTATTGATCAGAGCCATGTTTCTGCTAGCCAACGCTGGTCTGCCATTCGTTGGACATTTACTGCCCTCAACCTCTTCGCTCGAATTCCTAGAGCTGAAGATCTCACAGCTATGCCTGCAAGCATCTACAACGGACAAACATTGGTTAGCCACATCGCCTTTTGTTGTCTTGCAACATTGTGCCGCAACATACCCGAGATAGTCACCGTCAATCTTGCCAATAGCAAACATCTCCCCCACTTCAGTACGTAGACCCATGATCTTGATGCGCACGTGCGTCCCAGGCTCGATGACTATATCCGAGTGGTTGGTATACTGAGGCGGGGTGGCGTTCGCGTCGTATTGGATCTCAGTTGGTATCGACTATCAACGACAGAATCCAGGTCAGTCAACTACACAGATGAATATAGAGAGGCGCGCGGGCCATGCCTACGTGAGTAGAAACAAAGATGCTCAATGGGCCGGCATTGGAAAAGAAACCGTGCTGATTGACGGAAGTGCAAATGGCATCGACAACTTCGCCCTTGAACGGCCTCCACACGACGGCTCGGTAGCCCACCGTGAACTCGGCCATTCCGCTGCCGGGGAGAATGCGCCCCTCGGACAGATCGAACGTGTCCATGATGGCAATGATGTAGTAGTCGCCGGTGCATGTTCCCTCGACGTCCTTGACAAGCTTTGTGGTTACCAGCTCCGTCATGTTCTTGCCAAAGTAGGACGGGTGCAGCAGGACACGCCGCTCGAGGTTGTGAAGGAAGAACATGATGGGCGCAATTGACTGTCGTCGCGTCGGAGTAGAATCGGAGGAAAGCTGAAGCCTGAGTAATCTTCAATGTAGCTATTTGGAGCCAGTCCCCCTCTTGTTCGGTCGGGTTGCAAAGAGAAAGTCGGCGCAATTCTTTCCGCTCGAAGTTGCTGATGGGTGTCTGCCCTGCTTTCCGAGAAAACCTCCGGCCCTAGTGAGCGCCTCTTCCTCTATGTGGTTCTTCAAGAACGACGACTCTGTGCTGAAATGGATAAAGAATTAATGATTAAGAGGATGCTACCGAGTCGATGCGCTGATAGCCAGGTTCGGGTCTTGGGCTGGAAGGGCGGGTAAATGGATGCGACGGTGATCGCAACGATCAGTTGCAAGGCTGACGTTGTACGCGGTGCAGCGACACTGACCGCGCTGACAGAAAATTGTTGGAGGGACTCTTGCGGCTTGAATTAAGCTATTGGTCTGTGCGTAAGAGCTGCAGGAACCGCTTTTTCGCTTCGAGAGCTTCCCGAGTGGCTTGGCACACCAACCCTGACATTCTGACGAAGACAAGTCTTGCAACTGGTGCATTGCTAGGTAGGACTTGGAAAGAAAGGTATCTTTGGTAAATGGTAATCAATTTTATCCCTCTTGCGTCTCTTGGGGACGGTGCTCAACCAGTTGTAGAAGCTTGGAGTGACGACCCTGACCAGAGCGGGATGTCACATGCCACAGCGCCAGTGCGGTCTCTAGGCACCTCCAATTCTCCTCAAAGGCAGTGGCTTTCGGGTGTTCCAAACCTCCAGCCCGATCTCCCCAGACGTGCATCTTGACCGAAGCATTCGCCAGAAGTCCGTCTGATGTGGCATTTGCCCATCAGGCCCATCCCACTGTAGCTGTCAGTGTCGCCGCCCCATGGGGAAGCAGCCCTGGCTCGCATTTTAGTGCCCCGCTTGGCGCCATCCGAGGCACAGGTCAACTGTCAGCTCCATGGAGGTACCCAACAACTCTGAACGCGCCGCGAATTGGCCAACGTCGTCAAATCATCATTGCACAGCTGCCACGCCTCATCGCCGTCTGAAATAAACCTTTCCTATGTCCCACGTCCGGATGCCGTGGCCTTTTCTGCCCTGACTTGTCCTAAAGTTTAACCGCACCTGGTCTTATTTACTGTCAGCTTTTCTATTCAACTGGCCCACCAACTGGCCAATTGCGCGACTTTTCCAGTCAGGATCCTTCAGCATCAGATATCATATCAATTCTCATCAGCCCCTTTTCGCGTTCGGCCATCAACTCACCTACACCTGACACTCATAGCCCGCCATGTCTCTTGACCTCGAAAAGCAGCTCACCTTTGTAAGAATATCCCTCTAGCTAGAACACACCACACCGTTCTTTTCGGTAGCCGCTAGAATGGGAGGCTAATGTATTTGCCGGCTGTAGTATGGTGCATATCACCATAATCAAGTGAATATTGTCATTCACATGGTGTGCGTACCCTTGATCCTATTTTCAGCATTCGCATTGGTATGTATATATCCCAACAGGATGTCAAGTCGCGGTTCTTAACATTGTCTAGGCATCAAATTATGGTCCCTTTTTCACACTGCCATCATGGCTCTCAATGCCCTATCTCACTCCAAACTTGGGCACATTCGCAGCCATGACATGGGGAGCTTTATATCTCCTACTTGAACCTGTTGCTGGAGGCGTCCTGGCCCTGATCTGCCTCGCCTCTGCGGCAGGCACAAACTACCTCCGCATCCAATACCCAGAGAGCGCCAACCAGACTGCCCTTGCTATCCATATCGTGTGTTGGATCGCACAGTTCGTCGGCCACGGCAAGTTCGAGGGTAGAGCCCCGGCCCTGCTGGACAACCTCTTCCAGGCCATCTTTCTCGCCCCCCTGTTCGTCTGGCTCGAGCTCCTTTTCATGATCGGATACCGCCCTGAGCTCAAGAAGCGTGTCGACAAGGCTGTTGCGGTTGAGATTGCCAAGTTCCGCGCGCGGAAGGCTGAAAACGCCGAGAAGGCGAAGAAGGTGCAATAAGCATAGACGCTGGTTTCTCGAGTCACGTCGCCACACAATTTACTGTCTCTTCAGTTGCGATATCGAGAGAGGCAAAATTAGCTTACGCAGGTTGGCCGCCAACAGCCAAGCCCTAACCAGTATACAGAGTCGCGGTCTGTGATGAAGGGGGTAGTTCAGGGGCTTGCTCGTACTACGAGTCGATTGGAAGCCTGATTACAGGAGGTGTGATGATACAGAGGGAGGACCTCTACTATCACGGCATCGGGCGAGTTTTATTTCTTTGTTTGCGAGATTGGATCGATGATCAACCAAGGCGCCAAGGAGTGCAAAGATGGACATGCATTTGGGAATCTGTATATTTTATTGTTTGGGATTTCTTCCACTCCAGCTCACTACCTTGGGATTGGAGGACTGGAAAGGAATTCACTGTCTTTTGTGAGGGTGTGAGACAATCACACAAGGAAAGGTGCATCGCGGGGTTAGGGTTAAAATGTACAACATCAAACATAGCGGGCAAGCACTAAGAACGGACCGTCTTTAAACTCCAAGAGCAAACATATTAACCTGGGAACCATATTCTCTCATTCATTCAACACATAATCACCTTGCCTCATACACCAACTCGTGGCGCGCAACGACGGGTAACTGGACCCTTGAAAGCAGAACTGCCACATCACCCACACCCCTACAAGCCGCGTCCCATAATAATTTCTTTATCGTTATCAGCAGCCACCAGCAGCTCTCACCTTGCGACAACACCACACACCGCGACAGCGAAATCCCACGAAGACACCGACACTGGGTCTTTTTTTTTTCACTTTCTTTTGGCGTAAACAAAGAAACCAAATCCCCACAAAGTTCACCGCGCGGGAAGAACCCTTCCTCTTTCTCAAGTAACAATAAAACCAAGACATCAAAGCCGACGAAGAACCCCCCCCCCCTCCTTGTTCTCCCCATACCATGGCGTCCACCGCCGCCTCCTTCTCTTTATCCTACTTTTCCAACTACCTGATGTGTAAGTAGCTTCCTCCTTCTCTGTCCCCCACTCTCCTCCCAACCCCCAAAATCTACCGGAAGAAACAACCCCTACCCAAAAAAAGGGCACATCACCACCACCCACCACCCACCACCCACACATACACACACACACACACACACATATATATATATATATATCACGCCCACCATGGTCCGCGCAAACATCCACATCGGCCCCTGGGGCCACGCCAGCACCTACATATGGAACCCCTCCACCGGCCGCTTCGAAAAGTCAGCTACTAACCTGTGGAACCTCTTCAAACCAGCCGCCCTCCCCGACCCGGTCGCCAAAGAGCTGCAGGCCGTCTTCGCCCCCGGCTCCCAGTTCCGGCGGGAGCTGGGCTCGTTCGGCGACTGGATCTCCGACGCGGTGAACAACCAGTTCTGGCCCAGCGTGGAGCCGGCGATGAACAGGCTGGCCGGGTTCTTCCACCACTCCCCCGAGATGGTCTCCGCGCTGGTCGCCCTCGCCACGCTGGTGGCCGTGATCCAGATCGTGAGGCTGGCGAGCCGGGTGGTGAGGTTCTGGACGAGGGTGGCCATGAGGCTGGCTTTCTGGAGTGTGGTGTTCATGCTGGTGAGCATCGTGTGGAATAGGGGGTTGGAGCAGACTATAAGGGATCTGGTTTTGCTTGGGACCGGCTTGTACAGATGGGGAGAGAGGGCGGGGCAGGTCTTTTGGGACGAGTATGAAAAGGCTCAGCTGAACGCTGATAGAAATGGGTGGTGAGGAGAGGTTGTTCGCGGTTGGAAACGGAGAGCGGGTGACAAAGCGAAGGGGGTGTGCAGAGGATATTGAGAGGATGTTCGAGGAGATACGATTATGATTGGACTGGGAAAGGACTCAAACTGGCTGACGGGGAGACATTGGAATGCCGAGTTGGCTCTCAGAGAACTTGGCTAGCATGATCAGGAGTTTTATGGCTGGTTATCTGGGGATTTATCCGGACGGATGGGCAGGGAACTAAAGCGGTGGATTTCTCTTTGCGGACACTTACGAACAACACGGCATCACGACAATGAACGACGTTATTTAGCTCTTCATAGCAGCAAGCAAATGCTGTCATGTCATGTAGCACATACACAATACTAGGCTATGTACCTATTAAAACGCACGTTCAATTTGTTTGTCATGACCACCGTCCTGTTATTTTATAGCCCCAACGCCTTCGCTATGCATACCTATCCATGCACCCAAGGTCCCAAATCATCAGAAAAGCAAACCCAAACTCCCCGCTTGACCAATACCTCGGTCTCATACCCAGATCCTACTCCAGTGTTCGGCTTACTCCTCGTCATCATACTCCTCATCAGGAATCTCCTTGGGCTCCTGGGCCTCGGCCCACTGGATGCACTCGTCAATGTAGCTGAGAATGCCACCCACGCTTTCCTCATCCGTGCAGTCCAACTTGTGGTAGTGAACCATGCTAAAGTTCTCGAGCAGCTGCGCAACAGCATTATTCAGCCTCTTGAACCCGGCACCCGACATCAACGCATCCTTCTCGGCGGGATCGGCAGACTCAACGGGAGGCTGATAGTCAATCCCCGCCTTCCTGGCCGCAACCTCCTGCGGGTCCTCCTCGATCAGCATCGTGTCCGGCACAAGAAACTTCTTGAAGTCCTTCTTTCTGATCTGGTCTTTGACAAGGTCCATCTTGCTGAGGATGTTCAGATGCGGCAACCCGAGCATGTACATGGCACTTAGTGCGCTTAGGGACCCGGCGAAGTACTTGGCGCGGTCGACAACGAAGGTTGACTCTAGGAGGTAAGCGGCACAGAGCCTGATGTCAAGGTTGCCGGGGGAGCGGAGGAAGTTGACCAGAGCGGGGAGGACGGGGTAATGGGTGTAGAGCTCGATCTGACCGGGCATGTCGAAGATGATGAGGTATTCTTCCGTGACAGAGTTGAGGCCCTCTTCGAGAAAGGAGAGGTTCTCCATCAGGAATTCGAAGCAGTAGATCAGCCCCCCGTTAGGGCCGAGCTTGAGCTCGTCCATGACATCTTCGACGGAGATGAGGTCGCGGATGTCGAGGTCCGGGGTGTGCTCGAAGGATTCGGCGGCGGGGTCGAGGTTGACGTAGAAGCAAGAGCGGCGGTTCAGTTGGAGGTGAGTGATGAGGGAGGCGCAAAAGGTGGACTGGGGGGGGGCGTGTGTTAGAGCTACATCGGGCGAGATAGACGCTTGGTGATAGTTTTGCTTGGGAGGGTGTCAGGGAAGCCATACCTTGCCCGCGCCCGCGGGGCCCATCACCATCACTCCGAACTTGGACATGCTTGCGGTGGTTGTAGCTGATCACGATAAAGGCAAGGCTGAGTGAAAAGCAGCAACCGTTGAATTGCCCCGTGGCCAATAAGCTTCGTGAATTGATTCTATGCTGTAGCAGTAGCAACAAGCAATACTGTGTAAGGGGACCGGAATGATGCGTGACGACACAACAGGCAAGACTCGATATCTTTTCTGACCCGCTGTGTTGCGTTGGAAAAAATTGCCCCGCAGTGGGGTTCCAAAAAGTTCAGGAACGCATTCCAGTCCGTGCTTCCCCACCAAAAACCTTCCATCGAACAATTGCGCAACCAGCGACGTGGAGTCCAGAGGATGGCGACAATCTGCCAAAAGGTCAAGGCTGAAAGGGGTCAATTATTGAGTTGTTGCTCCCCCGAAACTAGCTCAGCTAGTTCCAGCAAACGAAATAGGTAGAATTGCGGCGAGCCGGTGGAGAGAGACTTCTGAGCCAGTCGGACTCGGAGTGTTATCGGCGTGTAACTGTGACTCTACAAACAGACTTCGGAGGAAAATGGTATCTGTCTTATGCTGCTTGGCACCTTGCTCGACAGGGCGTTTAGACTACCGTCTGAGGGATTGCGCAATGCTGGAGGTACCTTGTACAAGTATAACTCGGGGCCCTTTTCCCAGACAGGTGCAGGACTGCCTGTCAAGTTACAAGCACTGTCTGGAGATCGCAGCTAATGCAGGGCCTGGCACGGGGTGATGCTTGACATTTGCATAGCAAAGTAATAAACATCAGGTTGAAATACCCTCATAGGCCACAGACGTGGGTATGCCGTCCTCAAATCTCGTGCGAGACGCGCAAATGGTGAATCTCTGAGACCGGTGCACCTTGGAGACCTGTGAGGGGCAGCTATGGCGCAATTTGACGAAAAAGACAAGCCCAATGTACACAATACCCGGTCGGCAAGTGATAAGTCATCCCCGTACAGAATAACAGGGTGGTCACCAAGAGGCAGAGAGGAGACGGGCACGCTCCACGATGTGTCATAAACGCCCATACTTCGGACTATGGTTCTCGGAGTGCTTGTTTGAGGTCATGATCGCCATCTGTAGTCATTCTGCAGCCTGGTTTAGGGTCTTTGTGAGCTGGGTGTCCCGGCCGGTGAGACCGGAGTTTTTCAAGAAACCTCGATGACCCGGCCGAGCGAAAGCATTATTTTGTGTGGCGGATGGGGCGCCAGTGCCCCGATACCCCGCCCTTTCCGTGTCCCAACCTTGCGGTGAAAAATGGCCGACGCTTGGCCTTTTCGGCCATTCTTGTTCAGGGACCTCCCCAAAATTCCTCAAATACTCCCGCACCCCCGAAGGAGTCTTCTTTCTCCCAACTTCTTTCAAGCGCTTCCTTCTATACTCCCGCTCTGGTCTTTCGCCGTACCTGAGTTGTCTTCGTTTGGTCCAGCCCGTCTTTTTATTTTCTCAAAGGTGAGTCTCGATATTACGATATCACGACTGGGCTTCGCGCTTCCTTTCGAGGGAGAAAAAAAGTCCAGATTGTTGCCCCTCTGTTTTCCTATCGCACAACACAAGCACTCTTCCACTCCTGCGAGACCATCGTCACTTCGCAAGGCGATCAGACAGTCACTCGGGCGAACTCGCGCCCTTTTTTCGCGACAACAAACCGAGCCCTCGGAGCACAATCGCTTCTTTGAGCCGTTGAGTCCTCGTCGACTCTGGACCCCCAACCCCGCCAAATCTCCCTTCTGCTCCGACTCCTCCCCCAAACCAATCAATCCCGCACACCGGAAACATTTATACCCCACTTGGCCCTCCTCGAAAGCAACGTCAACTAACTCGACCTGTCTCTAGACACTTCTCCCCCTCTCTACATAATACCTCACAATGGCTGCCAACGGTACGAACGGCTCCAACGGCGCCAATGGCGATGCCAGCGGCATCAGCGGGTGGAAGCACTACAACGAGGGTACCTTCCTCTTCACCGTGAGTAGACCCAACAAGGACACATAACATCCCGAGTGTTGCAGTGCTGACCGCCCTTTACAGTCCGAGTCCGTCGGTGAGGGTCACCCCGACAAGATCGCCGATCAGGTTTCGGACTCCATCCTCGATGCCTGCCTGGCTGAGGACCCCCTCTCCAAGGTCGCTTGCGAGACTGCCACCAAGACCGGCATGGTCATGGTCTTCGGTGAGATCACCACCAAGGCCAAGCTCGACTACCAGAAGATTGTCCGCAAGACCATCAAGGACATCGGCTACGATGACTCCTCCAAGGGCTTCGATTACAAGACCCTGAACCTCCTCGTTGCCATTGAGGAGCAGTCTCCCGATATCGCTCAGGGCCTTCACTTGGATGACCGCCTCGAGAACCTCGGTGCTGGTGATCAGGGTATCATGTTCGGTTATGCCACCGATGAGACCCCCGAGCTCTTCCCCCTCACCCTCCTTTTCGCCCATCAGCTCAACGCTGCTATGTCTGCGGCCCGTCGCGATGGCTCTCTCCCCTGGCTCCGCCCCGACACCAAGACTCAGGTCACCATTGAGTACAAGCACGACAACGGTGCCGTCGTCCCTCTCCGCGTCGACACTGTCGTCATCTCTGCTCAGCACAGCGAGGACATCACCACCGAGAAGCTCCGCAAGGAAATCCTCGAGAAGATCATCAAGAAGACCATCCCCGCCAAGTACCTTGATGAGAAGACTATCTACCACGTAAGTTTTCCTTGTTTCATCCAGAAACATTTATTATTATTATTACAAATTCTAACACAATCTAGATCCAACCCTCTGGCCTCTTCATCATTGGTGGTCCCCAGGGTGATGCCGGTCTTACTGGCCGCAAGATCATCGTCGACACCTACGGTGGCTGGGGTGCCCACGGTGGTGGTGCCTTCTCCGGCAAGGACTTCTCCAAGGTCGACCGCTCCGCCGCCTACGTCGGCCGCTGGATCGCCAAGTCCCTCGTCGCTGCCGGCCTTGCCCGCCGTGCCCTCGTCCAGCTCTCGTACGCCATCGGTGTCGCTGAGCCCCTTTCCATCTATGTCGACACCTACGGCACCTCCGAGAAGAACTCTGATGAGCTCGTCGAGATCATCCGCAACAACTTCGACCTCCGCCCCGGTGTCATTGTCAAGGAGCTCGACCTTGCCAAGCCCATCTACCTCCAGACTGCCAAGAACGGCCACTTCGGCACCAACCAAAGCTTCACCTGGGAGCAGCCTAAGGCTCTTAAGTTCTAAGTGGGATATAGTATCGCAGAAGATTCAACTTCTTGCTGCAGATTCAATCTCATATAAGTCTACGGACAGTTCCTTTTTCTCCTCTTTCTCTTACTTTTTCTGGCATCTCTATGGATAAAGCATTACTGGCGTACGGTTCTCAACAAACCTGGGTGGGCGGATAGACATATATCCATGTGATTATTTTCTGCTTGTTTTCTTGGCGGTAACTGTATGGGAACGCTTATAGCGTGGGTTTGGGTCATAGTGATGGTCTCGGAGTTTTGACGAACACAAAAAGGGTCGCCGCGGGAAGCGGTGTTGGGCGGCGGCGGTACAGGCGTCTTTCAACAAAGACATTTGCATGAGCCAAAAAGGCCAAAAGGTTTATGACATTTGCGATACCCCATGGGGCAACGGCATTTGAGGAAAGCACATCGGCGTTTGGGGGAAAACAAAAGAACTTCAACATCTTTTCTTTTCCTTTACTATAGACGCTGAACCATCTTTTTGGCTTGAGCTGGGAAGTATGGGGACTAAGGCAACACTTAGAGAGATCTCGAGCCGTGGACCTTCACAGGATCAGGGCGAGGAAGATGCAGGGTCGCTCTTGGGGGGGCAACAATGAGCGAGTGAAGGTTGGGGAGGTAATAAGTCAAGGGGGGGAAAGTAGTTAGCATTGTCTTCTTTGACACCCAATGAAGAGCTAGCCTTTGATCAATCATGATGGTGGGATTCGTGAATGGGGCGACCCAAGTATTATGCCTGCTTGTTCCACGTGTCGAGGACAATGCTGTTCTCAGGGCATATTAGATCGATCCACGGTTCTTTATCCCTTGAGCCCCTCGACGTGAGCCCAGTCCTCGCCTCGCATCGAGCCGAGACATCACCTGAACCCTGTGTTTTCGACTGTGGTGTCTGAGACAAAGGAGACGGCCCAAGTTCAACGTCTTTTGGTGGTCGGAAGTGTTTGTCAATGCTCTGGGAGGGCACAGGCTGGATGTTTGTCACGGTACCATATATCAAGAACCGGGTTGGGTAGAGTTGGTTTTAGGCCCGAGTTTGCTGCGGTGATCTGCGTGTGTTGTTTTGGTGTCTGCTTCAGCAAGGTTGGACCCAAGAGTAGGTATACCTAAAATAAAATACCAGCTGCAGTCTGTTGCAGTCTGAAAATACTGGCCCATCAAACAATAAAATGCGGTTCCTCAGCGGAGTGCCCGTGGTAGCATTCCGCAATGATTTGTGGTGCACCACATCCACTGTGATTTGTTGTGCAGCAGCAGATTCGATTTGAAATGAGGTGCACATTTCATTTGGAAAGGATGGGTGGGTGCATCACATCCACCCAGTTGTGCCTCAACTTACCCCCGAAGCCCCTTTTGCTGTGCTACGCACCTGCATCTAGGATGCATCCCGAGTCTTCCATTCCACAGATTGTCGAGTCTAGATGTGTTTTGATTGTAAGATGTATTCATACCCAAGGGTTATCCTAAACACGGATATCTCGGTCCATTCTCTTCATAAAGCCTTTGCCAAGAATCAGCCAAAACAAAAACGGGCTCGTCCCGAAGTGTCGTTAAACAACGAGCGGTTCGGAGCAGCACGCGTCCTTCCCCTTCCCATCATCAAGGCCGGGCTCACAGACGGGAGTCCTTCTTGGGCGAGAACAAAGTGGAGGAAGGTGCGAAATAAGCGACGCCATCGCCAATTCTCAGAGGCCCCATCCGCTCTTTGAGGCTGTGTATTTTTGACAATTTGATGAGCGGAACCGAGGTTCGCGAGGTCACAGCTGCGACTTCCTGTTCCATTGTCTTTTCCAACTTTTTGACACGCCCCGTTCGATCTGCGAGGAACGAAATCAGGAACGGGGGAAGCTGTGGGGCTCATTCAGCAGGTTGCACACACCCCACCTGCCATCACCAGCGCTGAGAAGCTCGAAGCTCACCGTTGGACAGCTGAGGTGACGGCAGTCTGCTTGGCCCCCCCGGTCACTTCTTGTTGCATCCATCTTTAGTGCCTGCCGGCAATCTCCAATCTCTCTTCTTGATTGCCCTGCACTTTTTTTCCCTCGTCGATGGTAACGCGACTTCTTTTACTCAGCTCACTCGTTTCGAAGGCCTCTGACCCAGTCGCCCTCTCGTCGTGTTCGCCGACGCTTCGCCAACTGCGCCCCGGGTTCTGCCAAAGCCACCGTTTTGTTGACATCGCACGATCCGCTCCCACTTACACTGGCTACGCCACTATTTACACACAAGTGGTGGTCCGCCGGCTTTCCATGGCCAAACTTTGACAGACGCCAATGCCGTCCGCCTAGCTGTCAAGTTACAAGTGAGCAGTCTGCGACGAGGAGCCGTCCCGTGCTGTGATTTACCCTTTGCCCACACATTGCTCTGTCCGACGTGCTCCCACCACTCTGGAGACTCAAGCCAACCAGCCAGAGGCCTCGGGTTCTTGCAGCCCAGAAGTCCACCCCCGTGTCGCATCTCTGCTTCCCCCTTTTCGGACCTTTCTGGTTGCACCACCGACGCAATACTCGCCAACGGTACACGGACGGTTACCATTTTGCCAGGGCAAGGCACGTAGCGTGTGCTACTGCTGCCCAGGCATTGCGGCCAGGAAGTGTCGGGGTCGATTGGCGGTTGGGTGAGTGTGTGTGGTGTTGGTCGTGGGCGTCACTCCTACCGCATCCGGTCTCCTCCCGCATAAGTAAACACCGGCCCCAAAAAAAACCGCCCGAACGACTACTGAATCTCCGCTCGGGAATCGATCCTCCGCCATGGCTTCCATGGAGGCCGCAAATGCTCGCTATCACAATGGCCATCAGCAACAACAGATCGGTGGCCCGCCTCTGCCCGCCTCGCCCACTCTGACGAACCCTGATATGATATTGCCCGACGAGATTGATCAGAGCTACTCCCCCGATAACGATCTCGACGGCCGTGGCCACGCGCCTCTCGGCATGTGGAAGGGCACACACGCAGCCGCGATATCTGCCGACATGCAACACATGTTTTCAACAACCAGTTCGGGAGGGAACACGGGGGGGCTGTCTTACGGCCTTAACGCACCAGCAACACCGACAACACCTATAATATATGGCAATGGAACCATGCTGTCGGACATTGGGGAGGTTACCGAGGTGGAAAGCACGCCGGGGAAGCCGTCACCAACGAGAATCAAGGCTCGGAGGGCGACGTCACTTACACGTCGAACCGGGCTGGATGCTGCGCTTCGATCCTCCCCAACGATAGGAGTAGCATCGGCCATGCAGAAGTCGAAACAGGTTGCGGCAGTCACACGCGAGCGCAGGGCCAGCATGGAGAGTACAAGTACGATAACAACGGAGGATCGGGCGGGGTTATTTGCCGACTTTGATGACTCGGCAAGTGTAGAGGACAGCGTCTTTCAAGGGGATGATGAGGAAAGCACTGCTTCGTCCTATCACGAGGGAAGACTGGCTCTTGATCCTGACAGGTTAGGGGTCACCAGGATGACTAGTATGGATCGACTCAGCACTTACTCGACTACCTCATTGAGCCGGAGAGCCGAAGAGATTCTGGCGAATGCGAAACAACGGCTCACGGTATGTTGCCTGGACGAGATATTGTTGCTGAGAACAGCCTTGCTAACTGGATTTTAGACAATGGAAAGTAACTTAACTCGTGCGAGAAGCTCTCTACATAACAATGCATATGGCTCTGATGGTTCAACACCGTCCCCACCGTTTCAAAGGACCGTAGCAGCAATGCAACCACGAGATGCCGCCACCATCATCGCTTCAGGTGCGGCCGCAATCTCAAACCAGGCTTCTGGACACACGCGGATATCGAGTGACATTGCTATGCGCAACGGTTTGCCATATCGGGTCGCTGTACCGAGGTCACAAAGTGCCATGGGTGTATCAGGCGGTTATAGGCAGCCTCTAGTTATGTCCCGGAGTGCGGACCAAATTCGTGAGGAAATTGATGATGAGCACGGCCGTCCGACATACAATATTCCGCCAGTCAAGAAACCGGGCCCACACGCTCTGACAGAAGACGAGGTCGCTCAACTCGAAGGGCCAGACAATGAAAGTCGAAGTGCCAGGATAGAGGAATTCCTTAGTCCTACCTCTGGATCGTTTGGCAGCAACGAAAGCCGGAGGAATTCTTTGCTGAGGTCTACCTCCTCTGCCCAGATGCGAGATATCAAGGATCAGATGAAGGACCTCAAGGGTAAAATCTCAACATTACGCGAGCAAGCCCGGGCGGACAATCTCAAACGACGGAGCTTACAAAGTCTCAGAACGCCCAGTCCATTTACGTACTCGCAAATGGACCAGTGGTATACAGAGCCTCCCTCAAACAGGAACTCGATCGCCCTGACGGGTAGCGTATCAGGGAGGAATCCCTGGAACGGGGAGGAGTCTGATCTTGACGGGGATGCGAGGGAGGATGCACAAGTCAGTCTCAGGGGTAGCCACTTGGACGACCTGGATGGTATCTCTCACAGCTTACAAACACAAAACGAAATTCAGCTGGACGACCTTCGGGCCTTGGATACAGATGATCCCATGCACACAGCACGCGAGGACGTGAGTCCCGATGACGACGATGTCTCGGACATGCTCACGGAGAATGGTGACGTGGATGACGAGCAACTAGAAGACGAATTCCAGGATGCTGATGAGGACATCAAGAGCGAAAGCGGAGAGTCACTGTATCACGACACTGTCCAACACCAGATCTCCCACGAAGATCGCGAGGACGCATTTGATTACGAGCATTTCTTCCTGCACAGCGCTATGGGCACTATGAGCCGCCAAAAGCTGGAGAGACGAGGCAGCATGGACAGCTACACGTCAGAAGATTCAGTAGAAACCACGAGAGGCCCCACGAGGACTGACGACTACGGAAACAGTTCTAGCAAGTCCCTCTCTCCGATAAGTAGACGGAACAGTAGGGATTCAGTATCGACAGTGGACACCTTCGCTACTGCCGAAGAGGCTAGGTCGCGCAAGTCACCAGTCACACCAGAAATGGGATACGGGTCAGATGGCGTCTTTCCCGGGTTCTCTAGGGTATCCACGTCACCGGATCGCAACAGGAGCCGATCCGTCAACTCTGTCAGAACAAAGAAGTCATCCTTCAGCACCGGCGGTTCTCACCATGCCTCGGGATCTGGGGCGACCCATTCGCACATGGTAGGGGAAAGCGACGCTTCCATCTCCTCAATACCAGAGGAAGGTTCGGAGGGAGGCGTACAGCAAACCCCACGACAATCGATCCTCAGGAGGCCAATGTCTGTTTCCGCATTCTCCTCTCTGCATCGACCATCAATTGCGTCAATTGACTCCCAAGGGACCAACAGAAGCTTCCCCTTGGTTCCCAACAACAAAACAAAGCGAACCAGCAGCAGCGGCATGCTCACGCCCAGAGACTCGCCTGACCATGACCTCAAAAGTCTTTCCGAGAGCCTGATGAGCGAAACGGCCAGCGTCTATGAGCAAGCGAAAGCCAATGGCGAATCCAGTGTCGGTCCTAGGGCGAGAGCGGCCAGTGCAGCTAGTACTTTCACCACTGGAGGCCCTGCGCCGCCGAGGGAAAAGGCCAAGCCGCTGCAGGAACTGCTTAGGGAGGATAAGTTCCTCGTGGAGAGGCTGGTGGCGAACTTGGGCAAGTGTGTACTGGGTCTGACGGAGAACGGGCGGGCGAGCATGGAGAGCAGGCAGTTCAGACGGAGGATCGAGGCGGCCAATCGGTTATTGGAAGGGTTGGGGGAGCCACCTGAGTGAAAAGTTTTGTCTCATGATACACGACATTGCATTCAGCATTAGACACGCGAGCATCTGGCATTTTGGAAGCGTTGTATGATTGGGTGGCTCTCTCAGCTCTGTTACAATAACCGGCGATTCTGCCACTTTGTGGCACTTTGGACAGCTTGTTTGTGTGGGAAGCGAGCACGACATGGCATAAACATAGGCGTGGCTTTCCGTGGGACGACAAACGACACGAATATGAACGGACGAATCGGACGTATACTTAAAAGTTTTTTCTTTTCCTCACAGGAGCGGGTGGCTTTTGAGGGTGGGAGGGGAGGAAGGTGTGAAGGTGTGTTGTTGTCTTGCAATATCACTTTTTAATGCTTAATGAAAAAAGCATACAGCGAATTTTGTTGTTTTCTTTCTTCACTTCGATACGGGGGGTAGGTGGGTCTGTTATGACATTGTTGTTGCCCCTGGTTACTTGAGACACAGAGGAAGGGTGGTGCTGTCTGAGAGAATTGCTTTTTTCCCTTTGTACTATTTTGTTGGCGGTGCAAGATATTCTTGTACATGGTATTTTAAGAAGAGCTTCGATGGTTGAGTTGGTTTCGATACCCCCTTTTTCTTCTTTTTTTCTCAGTTTAGAAACATGATAGTTTAGCGTATAAGATTACTTTGAGAGATCAATTCAAGTTTCAATACAACTCGGGACATGTAGCGTAGCAGTGAGTTTGTTAGGTACACTTTATAACCGGCCTCGATTTGATTTGGATATGTGAAAATGGTAAAAGAATAGGTGCTTGGTGGCAGAAAACATAGTACAGCGTAGAAAAGGGGATTATCCCTTACATTTCCGAGAGAGCAATACTAGGTAGTTTTTGAGCAGTGAAGGGAGAGTACGGGTGATTTGATACTTTTTGAATTTTTCTCTATTGAAATCTTCAGCCACTTTGTGGTGGTCTCTTCTATAACATTCACAGGACTCCTGTCCTCTTGTTCTCAAGCCCTACTTTCTCATTCCTCTTTACATTTTACAACTTTTGTGATATCTTTTTTTTGTGTGAAAAACGATTGCTTATGAAGCAAGAAACCCAAAAAACACAATCTATACCGCCATGGGGGGGGAATAAAAACACGGGAGTGTGCGTGTATGTGTGAATGGCTTAATCATCCTTGAACGCCCCCTCCCTCGCCTTTTGCGCATCATCGCTCGTCCCCTCCTGCCGTGGGCTATTGGAGATGAGACGCTAAACACCACACAACACCACCGTCAGCAATCCATTCATGTATCAGGGGGGGGGGGGGGGGGGGGGGTCTAACAAAAAAAAAAAAAAAACACACAAAATTAAAAAAAAACCCCCAACAGGACCAAGTGACCCAACGCACCCACACACTCGGGGCCTATCAAG
>JAULSY010000021.1:0-125247 GCA_030512305.1 Cercophora samala | reverse complement strand
CGGCCCCCGCGGCGCCCCCCCCCCCCCCCCCCCCCCCCCCCCCCCCCCCCCCCCCCCCCCCCCCCGGCGGCGGCGGGGGGCGCCCCCCCCCCCCCCCCCCGGGTCAGAGATATATAAAACATACCACCAAATTCCTCAACAACACCGCAATCGTAACCTTTCCGATGCTCGGCACATAGATGCTCGCCTTCTCCTTCACCGCCGGCCCGTCAAAGTTCCGGAAGCTGCTGAAGTTGATGCACACCACCCCCTCCCTCAGCAGCTCGGTCGGGACCTTGAACTTTTCCGTCGGCACGCCGCCGATGACCACGTCCGACAGGGGCAGGACGTCGCTGAGCGTCAGGTCGGGCTTGTCCACGACCTGGTGCCGGAGGGCCTTGATGCCGGAGCCGCGGGTGAAGAGCTGGACGCCGGTGATGTCGACCGAGTAGACGGTCGCGCCGTCGTTGGCCAGCAGGGCGGCGAGGGGGCGGCCGTTGACCTCGGAGCGGTTGATGACGGTGATGGTCTTGCCGTACAGCTTGTTGCCGTAGGCGAGGATGGGGTTGTAGATCTGGAGGTGCTCGAGGGCCTTGACGATGGCGAGGGGCGTGCAGGGGAGGATGGACTTTTTCAGGTTGGTGGGGGGGTCGAGGAAGCGGACGTTGTGGTACATGTTGAAGAGGTGGGTGTGGCAGAGGCCCTCGACGTCCTTGGCGAGGGAGACGGTCTCCTGGATGTAGCGGTCCTGGTGGCCTTGGTTGGCGGGCCAGATGGGGTAGTAGACCAGGATGCCGTCGACTTCGGGGTCGTTGTTGGCGGCGATGATGGCCTCCTCGAGGGACTCCTTGTCTACCTTGACGAGGTTGAACGAGAACCCTTGCTCCTCGCACGTCTTTTTGGACCATTCGGCGTACTGGTAGGCGTGGGGGTCGTCGTTGGCGAGGAAGGCCGAGAGGGTTGGGCGGCGGGGGAGTTGGATGGCCGAGAGGGTGGATTGGACTTCGGCGAGCATCTTTTTGGCGATGGTGTCGGCGAGGATCACTTTGCATGTCTTGGGGGGCTCGGCCGGAGCCCCTTGGGGGACAGCGGCGTTGGTGGAAGCCATGTTTGGTATGTGTGAAGGTTTTGGTGACTGGAAGGTAGGTTAGTATGGCACTGTCACTTTTTGGGGAGGAATTTGTCTATCGAGTGATGTGAAGCTATTCAGATCTCAATGATATCAGACGAGGGGCAGTGGCCGTAGAGGTGCCAGTTTGACGCGCATCGTGAATCCTTACCCCGCGATGCCCCACTAAGAACAAGCAATGGTTTGCGATTGAGCTTGAAAGCGCAAGGGAGTTGTGAAAGCGCAAACACGTACCTGGTTGTGATGGCCTCGGTATGGCTATGAGAGAGGTTTGATCCCTGACTCACTGAGATTGGCAGAATAACCGGCGGTTGTCGGAAGCGATCACCATGGATGTGTCTTTTTCCATAACGTTTCACTCTCAACTGTCAAAAAATTTCAACACACTCTCTGGATACGCCTAGAGTTTTGGCGTACCGAAAATCGCAGTATGGGGCCCACCATTTTCTGTAAGGCTAAAAGACCCATGCGCGCCTGTCATAGACGAGGGGCCCCTTGCCCAATGTCAAGACGTTGCGCATTGCGTAAAGTCCTAATGTAAGAATATGGATAGTAATTCACGCAATGCGGTGGACTTGTTGACTGAGACCGACACTTTCCGAGGCCATCCGGTTCCTACCGGTGATGATCTACGTCCAGTAAATGCTTCTCGAGTCCAGATCCCTTCACTTCCTCAGCTTGACCCAATGGCGAAGAAGGTGGATATGTTCTGGACGGCATCGTCGGAGATAAGGTCGGCAGCGTATCCTAGGCCAGCGTATCAAGACCACAGGCATGAGGGTTCTTCTGTGGAGAGAGTACTAGGACGGCTATGGTATTGGGGCGAACTGGATGAAGGGAAGGAGAAAGGGGCGGTGGTGAGACGCTCAAGGTTATAAACAGTCGTCTCTCCCGTGTGCCAGTCTCATCTGTGTCTTCACTTCATCAACCTCTATCTGCCAGCGTTCTCGCCTTGCCAACTCTCTAATCGCTAATTCTCACCACTTTCACAATGGGCTACGACTCCGATTCCGAGAAGCTGGCGACCCTCATCGCCCAGGCCCAGCTTCAGCCAAGAAAGAAGAATTGGGGCAACCCGGCACCACTGTTCGTGATCCAAGAAAACGGCTTCTACGATCCCCAAAGATACAGTCTTGGCTAACTTAACCTTAAAAACCAGTGCCTTGGCAGGGCTAGTTCTGACGTTGACGCCGTTGTCCTGTCAGTTGATGGGTTGGAGAGGATCTGATCCCAATGGTTTTGCGAACAACGGCGCCCATTTCTTCTGCGGTGGCCTGCTCCTGTTCCTCGGTGGTCTTCTCGAGTTCTTCCTCGCTCATACCTTCGGATTCGTCGTGTACTGCGCATATGGTACGTTTTCTGCCTTTCTGCATCCACCACAGAGTGGAATCCAATGTTTGAATCTAACGAAAACGCTAGGCGGTTTCTTCCTCGCCCTCGGCGCAACACTCACCCCTGGCTTCGGCGCGGAGACCCCGTATATGAAGTCGGGCGTCCTCGGAGCCGAGTTTTACGCCAGCTTCGGCTTCTTTTACCTCTTTGTCGGTCTCCTATCGTTCGTATTCCTCATCTGCTCGTTGAGAACCAACCTCTGCCTCGTCATTCTGTTCCTCGCCTATACAATTGCCTTCCCTCTCCTCGCTGCCGCCGAGTGGGCCCATGCCGAAGGGCGGATGGCTCTTTCTCACAGACTGACCACCGGCGGCGGAGCTGCCTGCTTCGTGGTCAGCATGTGCAGTTGGTGGGCTATGCTCGGAGGGTTGCTGCAGTCCGTAGATTGGCCCTTTGACCTTCCCATGGGCGATTTAAGCCATATCATCCCTGCCGGCAGGAGGGAGGTGGACGTGGAGAAGTTGGAATGAGAAGGATGGAGTTACAAAATGCTTAATTTAATGCCAAGCGCGGAGGGATGGAGTAAAATGTATTGTATAAGGAGGAAGTGTATTGTAATACTGTAAAAGAAAAGTGATACCCCCAACCAACCAGAGCTGTCGGAATGCATCGGCTTTTCAACTGCCCCTCTTACCCTTTCTAGACTAGTCTGATCTCAATGCCAAGATAGCGTCATAATTGACGTTTGGTTCACCGCCCGCCCCCGTGGGTTTTACTGCCGCGGGGCAACGTGGGGCAGAGGGCGATAACGGCGTTACTTGCTGGGAGCAGTCAAGTGCTTGGAAATGCGCATCAGTGGGCGAATCATTTGAAGGATATTGGTGATATATGCCATCCCAGCTCAATAGGAAGCCTTGAATCACTCACTTTCTACCAACACTCGCAATCATCTTGCTACCTGTGCTTAAACGCTCTCACCAACCCAAAAAGACCTCGTACGACCTTGAACACTCGAAGCTTGGGCCATATCAATATTGGCGGGCCAAGTTGCTGATTCCTAGACAGCCTCACCAGATCCAGGAATCACGGTTCTGAAAAGAACATCATTTTCCTAAAATGGCACAGTTCAAGCAGTGGGCACTGGAATACGTGCTTGCTGACGATGAACCAGTGCAACTTGAACTCACCAAGAAGGCCGCCAAGGGTATGACACACAACACATGTTTCTCATGTTCATTCCGGCAATCATGCTAATGACACATACAGAGCTCGAGGATTCACGAGCAAGCAGCACTGTTGTAGGAAACTGGGCTGCTTCGGTCCACCAATGGATGACTTTGACGCATTCCAACGACGATGACCAAATGGAGGATGGCGATGAGGGGGCAAGTGGTGATATTATTTCAAGAGCAAAAGGTAACCTTGGTAATCTCATACTGATGTCAAATATTGGCTAACACGCTGTTCTCGTAGCCCTCAGCTTTCTTGCTGGTACCCTAGAAGTGCTCGATAAGACCATTCTCAGACCAGATCAAGGTTTGAAGCCCACGTGCAACACCATTGCCACAGACATTAACGATCATTTCTAGTTCAAAGATTGATTGGCTTCTTCGGTGCTATGTTCTCCTACGATCACAAAGCAGGCATCACAGCGTCCGCGAAAGCCCTGCGACAACTGTACTCCATGAAGAACTTCAAGCCAGAAATGGGGATCAAAGTCTTGGAAGATGTCTGCAAACTGAAGGAGGATTTCCGGCTACAAACTGCTGTCACCAGACTGGAGATTTACGAGCTATTCCTCAGCTTGGTTGAGGACTCAGCAGTCAGCAGCGAACTTCAACACAAGTATGGCTCCTCATGTGGCTTTGCCCTCGATCTCCTCCAGCTCTGCTCGAGTGAGAGGGACCCAAGAAACCTTATGATATGGTTCAAGGTCATCAGACGACTCCTCGCCGAATTCTCACCATCACCCGAGGTCACCGGAGAGATTTTCAAAGCCTTCTCTGCCTATTTCCCCATTTCTCTACGGAGCTCGGTCACCCCAATAGGCATCACAGCTGAAGACCTCAAGGAAGCGGTGCGGAACTGCTTCTCATCAAACCAACGTGTTGCTCCTTTTGCCTTTCCATTCCTCATGCAAAAGCTCGATCAAGGAGACGCAGTCACAGTGGCTGTCAAGGTATGTTGAAAATGTTGGTAGTTTTGAAAGTATGTCTAACTCTATTAGGTCGACATTCTGAGAACCATCAAGGCTTGTATCGAAGCGTACGAAAACCCACAGGTTAGCGTCGTTCCCTACATCGAAAAGATCTGGGGGTCCCTGAAATACGAAGTACGAAACGGGGAGGTGAAGGAGACCATTGACGCCACCCTGGAAGTGCTCCGTGCTATTGCTAGAAAGCTCGACGGCTCGAAAACACACAAGCAGGAAGTCGCCCTTCTCAGAAACTACATCGACCTGGTGTTTGGAGACTGCAAAGACGACCTTTCAAACCCAACCTACACGAAACAAGCAGGTCTTCTGTTGATGACGGTTGTTACTGCAAACATCAGGGGTTATGTGCTTTACAATGCTGGCTTCATCGAGATTATTCGTCAAAATCTTCGCCAACCTAAATCGTCAACCCACACGCGAGATCTCCTGTTGTTGCTCAACTCCATTCTCAAGACACGGATAGAGCTCTTCAAGAACCGAAAAGACGGACATACCGAGGACGAGGAGCAATTACGAGCCGAAACGCGCACCCACATTCTTAGCCTCTTCCACGATGTTTATCTCCCAGTATGGACTGGCTCCGAAGAGATCGATGTCTTGAAGCAAGTTGCCCTTGGCCTTGGATTGCTTGTCAGACAGCAAGCTTTAGATGCAGAGGGCGCGGTATCGCTCCTCTGTTCTGGGGCTATCTGCGTTGAGATCTGCAAGCTTCTCATCGTCACGCTTGTGAAGCCTTTGACTCTGAGTTCCAATGATAATCAGAGTCATGATGCGACGCTGGAGGATGACGTTGTGCTCGCTCTGCGCACGATCGTCATGAGCTATACTGATGGCTACGGATGGATTATTAGGTCAGCCAGAAAGGAGATCAAGAAGCGCGACTGGGCTAGCCCTTCCGAGTACTCGCTGGAGGCGTTGAAGGTTCTGCTTTCTCGACTGGCATTCATCGGGTGCTCAGAGATTCCAACCGAGGTCAACTCTGATACTGAGCCTGAAAACCCATACAGCCCTCTGCGGCACTATGACGCGTGGCTGTGGACTCTCGTATACCTCTTCCCGCTTTCGCTTCAGTCGGTCACTGCCGACTCATACATTTTATCCTCTCTTCATGCGGCGGTAATATGGTTCCGCGACGCCTGCGAAGCAAAGTACCGGGCTAGTGCCCTGGCGCAGTATTCAGATAGCGACAAGAACTGGCTCGCCGAATTTGAGCAGCTTCCGGGTACCTTCTTCGACCAGGTCGAGAGCGCCGCGATGTTACCAGACGAAATCGCTTCGAGCTTTGGTGAGGACGACCCCGAGACTTATCGCCAGTTCCTGCGACTCAGCTTGTTCATCGTGAGAGGCTTCTACAAGGGCGCCACTGCCGAAGCGCCATGGTCAGAGCAAGCCCTTGCTCAGCTTGCCCAGACGGCCGCTTTGGTTGTTCAAAACCTCTCGGAAAAGCTGCAGGTGTCTTGCAATCTGGCCCAGGAGGCCTTCAGCTTGTTCAAGACCTCGGAGGAAAAGCCCTGCGCTAGCCCGTTCAGTGGGTTGCTCACAGTTGGTATACTTCAGGGGCTTCATCCAGGTGCCATGACTGGGCTGGTAAGTTTCATGCACAAATCACCGTTTCGGAACGAGGCTGATCATAAATCTGCAGTATCAACCCGGAGGTGTAGCAGAAAAATTCATCTGCGATACATCTGACCTTGGCTCTTCGCCACGAGCAAGTGATATCAAGGCGGCCGTTGGAACCATCTATTCCAACAAGTACCCAGCTGGACCTGCCACATCCGAGGAATACCAAACCCTGAAGCGTGTCTTGGAATTCTGGACAAACAAGATCAAGGAGTCTGTTACATCCTCGGACATTGACTCTGACAGCTTCAACTCCCTCACCAACGTGGCCATGCACACCATCGCAGGAGCCGTTGCCCGCCAAGAGAAGCTCGTGCTGGACCTCATCCCCGTTCTGCATGAGGCAGCCGGCAGTCCCAACCCCAACGGCGAGATCGTCGCCCGCTCCTTGGGCGTGTTAGTCCAGCCCAACAGCGAAGTCCTGAACAAGGAGACCCACGCGAACATCAAGCGCTTCTACAAGCAGTGGGCTTACAACTTTCTGGTTCGCCCATTATACGACCTTGCCCGGCCAGGAAGCGACAAGGACCCCAAGACAACGGCCCGTTACTCCATCATGATCCTCTCGGTGGTCAAGAACTGTCCCTTTACCATCTACCAAGACGACGTCGAGTCCTTGCTCCGTCTCCTGGTCACGGCACTTAGCAATAAGAAGGATGACAGCGTCCTCTCCGAGGAGGCTGCTCAGGCGCAGGTGATTGCCGCTTTGGAGATTCTGGTTGATATCCTGGCCAACGAGCCGAGTGCCTTGAAAGGGTTCTTGAAGGAGATCATCGGTGGGACCACCAAGGTGTACCAGGAGTCGACTCCTTCGAACAAGACGCTTCACAGGGCTCTGACGACGTGCCGGAAGCTGTCGTTGCAGGTGATTGGCGCGCTGCCAAAGACGTTGGAGGAGCGCTATCTCCTTCCGTTCTCGCGTCCAACGCAGCGCATGCTGGCTTTGGCATGTGGTGACCCTGTGAGAAAGGTGCGCGAGGCTGCGCGGTCAGCCAGAGCTAACTGGGCAAAGGTTGTTTAAGGGGTAGATAGAGGGTATCAGATCTGTAAGGTACATAGAGCAGCCATCTGAATCAACCAGCGCCAGAGAGAAACAAGGAACCATGGGTATCGCTGTTGATTTTGCCGTCCATTAAAACGGCACCTGCCATGCCATACATAGACAATACCAGAAAAGGTTAACCCAAACAAAAATTCGCTATAGCCCCCCCGTAACCCCTGATACCATTTTCTGTAGACAATCGTTTTGCAACACAACTGCGGTTTATTTTTCCCCGATCTTCGAACGACTAATTCTTCCTCCTCTTTCCCCCCTTCTTCGCCTCAGCCGTCTCCGTCCCTGTCGCCGTCTCCGCCGCAGACCCAACAACACTAACACCCGCACCACTCAACATAGCCAACATCTCTGGTGTATAAACTGCCGCCGCCGGCCCTGACTCCCCACCCTCTGTCTTGACGGCATTCGCCCTCTTGGTGTCAACCTTCCCAATGACATCCACCCCCTGCGCCAAGACAGTCTGCAACGGCGCCGCAACGAACCTCCCCGCGGCATCAAACCACTCGGTAAAACTCCTGCTGATCTTCAGCGTCTTTGTCTCACCCGTCTTGCCATCCTTCACCTCGATCGTCATGTGGTAGACGGGTACATTCTTTTTCGTCTCGGTCGAGATGCGGATCTTGTCGCCTCTTGGGGAGGTGCCCTGGTAGATTGTGCCCTTTTCGACGTAGAGGATCCAGAAGGTGAGGAAGCCGTTGAGGATGGTGTAGAGGGCGACGGCGAAGGCGGTGTACGTCTTTGTGGACTCGAAGCCGAGCTTGTAGTCCCAGGCGAAGCAGGCGGCCGAGAGGGCGAAGGCGGAGAAGCCGAGGGCGAGGCGGACGTCGGTGAGGAGGTGGGAGGGGGTGAAGTTTAGGGAGGTGAGGTAGTTGGGGATGGCGTCGTCGGTGGTGTTTTTGAGGTCTGGGCAGGGGGAAGTCAGGAATTGGACTGGGAGGAGGGAGGGGGGGGGGGGGGATGCTTGAGGGGGGAGCTTTACCTGCTAAGTTGTAGACCGTGATCTTTTCTTGGGCGGCCATATTGGCGGGTTATTCAAGACTTGTTGGTGGCAACAAGGAGTCAATCCCAATTACGGCTCAGTTTCGCGATGGGAGAGAGCTTCCTAGCAAAGATTGGTAGTAGAGCCTCGTGGTCGTTGTCTTCAAGAGCTTCTCGACAAACACCTGTCGCGAAACGGAAAGGCCACCTCTTTGGACGTCAGAAGTGGCCCGTGCTTTCTCTATTGTACCCGTCTTTTTGGCAGGGGGTTCCTGCGCCGCGCGCACCAGCAACCCCTGTATCTTGGCATTCGATGGAAGCTCCAGCACAACGACGACATCCATTGCCATTGCTGCCGTCCTGATCTCACTTGACAGCCAAAATCAACAACTCCATTCCGCGACAATCACCACCACTCTGTATCGCGCCTTGATACGAGACAAACACCATGGCGCAAGTACCAGTCCAAACGATCCATAGGGATCCCCAGTTATTGTATGCCCACTCCCCCCCCCCCCATACCTCCCCCATAACCCCCAACAGGGTGCTAACCACCACAAACAACCACAGCTACTGGATCCTCTTCCCCATCACCATCGTCATGATCCTCACCGGCATCCTCCGCCACTATGCCACAGTCCTCATGTCCTCGGCCCCCAAACCCCTCGACCTCCGATCCACCCGCGAGCAACGCTCCCTCCTCCACGGCATCTCCCTCCGCACCAACTTCCACGCCCTCTCCCCCCGCTCCTTCCACTCCCGCCGCGACGTCGTCATTACCGCCTACGAGTCCGGCGCCTACCTCAAGGACCCGGAGAGAAAGGGCCAGCCCCCCGCGAACCCAATGACGGACCCGAGCTCGATGGACGGCATGATGGGCATGATGAAGAACCAGATGGCCATGATCATCCCCAACACGCTGATCATGAGCTGGATCAATGCTTTTTTCAGTGGTTACGTTATCAGTGAGTGAACTGGTCCAAGAAGAAAAGAGATGGCGTGAGGAGCTGGTTGGGCTGACGGAGGTGGAACAGTGAAACTGCCTTTCCCCTTGACCATCAAGTTCAAGAGCATGCTTCAGGCTGGTGTGGGGACCAAGGACATGGACCCGAGGTGGATGTCAAGTATCAGTTGGTACTTTTTGTGCATGTTTGGTTTGCAGTCTGTGTTCAACTTTTTGCTCGGCAACGACAACGGTATGTTCTTTTTTGCAACTATTGACAAGTTGTATTTGCGGTGTTATCTATTTAAGCACAGGCCTTGCTAACTATGTCCTGAATAGCTGCCAGCCAGATGGCGCAGCAAATGGGCCAGATGGGCCCTCAGGCACCGCAAATGTTTGGCCCCGGTGTTGACCCCAACAAGCAGTTCTTGGCCGAGGCGGAGAACCTGGCCGTGATTGAACACCATTCTGTTTTGGACGGTGTTGAGCAGCGGCTTCTTGAGGGAATCAGGGTATAAAGGATGCACCCAAATATGATGTTTTGGCCTGCCGCGACGACAGAAACACACGATGCGCCTCTCGACAAACCGGATTCTATGCTGGTTAATGGCGGCGGCGTCGGCTGCCGTGCTTCACTCCCACCACAAGGTGAGGCCAAGACCGGAGGCAGCCATCGTCCCAATGATAGAATATGGGGCCTGGTAGGTGATCTTTGTTGGCACATCGGAATCGGTGGACTCCTTCGGTTTTGTCGGTGGTTGGGTGTACCACTTCTCCTCGAGAACCATGAAGCGCACGGTTTCGTGATTATCAAAGTACAGCCGCGTACCCTCAGAGTTCCAAACCCAGACGTTTTCAGCTTCGACGCTATGGCGACAGTTAGTGAGAAGGGTAGCCACGACAAGTTGTGGACAAACAGGCGACGTACAACTCTGTGTCTTCTGGCAGCTCAGTGGATGGAATCCAAATGTCGTTGAAGAAGGGCGTACAGACTGGTTTGGATAGTTTGTTAGCTGGAAGGATGCAACTGTATATCAATACAGGGAGGGAAAACTCACGCCGCATGCCCTGCAATGTTTGCTCCTTGATACGCGCCTGGATGACTTCGCCCCTGTGCGGCCGGAACACCACCATATGGAACTCAACTGCGTCATAGAGGTTAGCTAGATGTTATCCGGGGTCATATAGTTGGGAAAAGAAAATGGGAGCTCGTACCGTTGATGTTGACGTAACCATCGTACTGTCCTATCAGCCCTTCTGAGGCATCGGTAATGTCCCATACGCAAATGCAGAGGCCGATCTTTGGGATAACTTTGTTGGCATATTTCTCGTTGATCTTGTCCTCGATGGCCTCCAGACTCGGCTTATGAAAGTCCTGGGGTTTGAGCTGCACCAAATCGGCGATTTTGGTCTTGATAGGTCGGTCAAACATGTGTTAGTCGTTGTGCCCGCAGAAGCCCATTGTCCAGGGGAAACAAGGCGAAAACATGGACAGGACTCACCAGGATCCACATCTTGACGAGAGTTCGGTTTGGCTATGAATTATGAAGGTTTAATCGATGGTTTTGATAATATGGGCTGAAGACGTCTGGTGAGGGTGAGTTGGTTGGTTGTCGTGAATTAACTTTGAGCAATGAGAGCTTGCTCTTGGAAACTGACTGTGTAAACTTCAAGTAGTGGTGGGCGACGAATAGAGAGACAGTATGGTCAATGCATGAGACGATAAGAGAATAGAATGGAGCTTAAAGTTGGGTATCACGGTGGCTGGCTTTCTTTACGATTTCTAGACAATATATTTGGGGTCATTGATTGATATGGAGCTGGTCCCTCAAAATTCATCTCACCTGTCTGACCGTGACTGACCTTGCTTCGGCGAGGGCTCACCTTTTGGCTCCAAGTCCACTCGCAGCGAAATTCTGCCCCAGGAACCCTTGCAGCGGCCCCTTGACCGCCTTTGGCTCCTGCGCTAGCGCCACCTTTGACGTTTCTTCTTTGGACACCGCTGGTCCACCAAACGTTGCGCCTTTCCTCTTTTCCGACTTCTCGAGCCAAACCGCAGTGAAACCATCCGTCACCAAAAAGCCTGTTTTCTCTTTCCTGCCTCTGCCTCTGCCTCTGTCTCCACCACTTTTCCCCGTTGGCTTTTCTGTTCTTTTCATAGAGACACAGCACTGCACAGAGATACCCTTTTCATCGTTTTCCAGAGCCCGCATCTTTCCGACTTTCGGATTTCAAGTGAAGCCTCCATCCGTCATCAACAGGAGCCTGGAAAGTCATCCAGCCTATCGCGTCTCTCACCTCTCACTTTACAGCAGCATCATTCTCGAAAACCACATATCGATCGATCATGGCGTATAATTATGGACCTCCACCACCCCCTCCGCAGCCAGCGCCGCCTAGCAACTCCGCCGCCGGCTACCCCCCTTATGGCGCGACGCGTGGTGGTCATGGTGGGAGAGGTCGTGGTGGTCACGGAGGTGCCGATCGCGGTGGCTTTCACCAACCCGCGCCAGCATACGGATACGGGCAGCAGCCCCAGTACGGTCCTCAACCTCCAGGACCGTATCCAGGACCGCAGCCTCCTCAACCGGGCTATCCCCAACAAGCTCAGCAGTGGCACCCTGAGCATGGTCAACAACAACAGCAGCACCAACAGCAACACGCTCAGCACGCACCTTCTCAACCACCACAAGGATCTCTGCCTGCTCAAAACTACCATCCCAACTACGCTCCACAAATCTATCACCCACAAGCACCCTACGGGGCTCAACCACAATATCCTCACGCAGGCCCTCCTGCCTACGGCCAAGGTTACCCAACAGCAGCACCCCATCAAGGCCCTCCGGCTCAACAGTGGGGCGGCCATCCTCAACAGATGTCTCCTACCTCGGGACCCTATGGTGGAGGTGGGCGAGGTGGTCGCGGCGGTTACAACGACCGCGGGGGGCCCAAGGGGCAAATGATGGGACCCCCAATCCGGATAGGATTTGACAACAGCAATTCTCAACCACCTCCCGCTCCAGTGAGCGCACCATACCCACCTCAGCCTTACGGCGGACCTCACGGTCCTCCGGCACCGTACCCTGCGCCGTACCCCGCATATCCTCCTCCAGCACCCTACATGCCTGGGCCAGCGCCATTTGACGGCCATACTGGTCACAATCCCCGTCATCACAATCGTGGCGGTGGTTTCCATAACAATCCCAAGAACCGTTCCCAGTTTGGCGGCGACAAGCATCGCAATCGTAACCAAAACAAGGGACAGGCTTCCCAGACCCCTCCGATACATCATCAGAAGCCTGATGCTGCGTCGGCGAGCAAGAAGAAGAAGCGCAAGACTAACACACTGGGTCTGACCCCTGGAGATGAGTCGGAAGAAGACCTTGAAAATGAAGAAGAACGTCTAACCGAATTAATCGGTGCTGAGGCTCCCAAGTAAGTCTTGACTTGTTCATCGACTGGGCCTCTTTGCTAATCCTTATTCAGTCCCCAAACCTCGGCCGAGCTCGCTGAATGGATTGCCGAACGGCGCGCTAAATTTCCCACCAAAGCCAAGATTGAGGCCGCGAAAAAGGCAACGGGCAAAGCTCAGAATGCTGACGCTGGGAAAGACTCTGCTTCCGACCTCATCCTCATGCAGAAGGCCGAGAAGCTTCGAAAGCAACTAAAGAAGGTCGAGTCGAGCATCAAGCGAAAGCGTGAGCAGCAAGATGAAGGGGACGACATGAGGGACCTGCATTTAAGCTCATCTCCTTCGAGTGATTCCAAATCGGATGACGAGAAGCCTGAAGTCATGTCGACTCGTCAGGATTCCAACAATCTCCCTCCTCCGCCGAGAAAGGCAGACCCGACCAAACACTGCAAGTACTACTCCACCGGGGGTAACTGTGGCAAGCGGGGCAAGTGCCGCTTTGTTCACGATCCAGTGGTCCGTGAGGCTGCTTTAAAAGAGCGTGAGATGAACGGCGGGCGCATGACCTTACAGCAGCGTCTCACGCTAAATGACAAGGAGCAGGAAGACCTTACCATTGTCAAGACGGTCAAATATCTTCAAGACAAGGGCCTTGTTCCCAAACCAGCTCCAGGTTCTGCGGCAGCGGCAGCGCAGCCCGACTCAAACACAGCTCTCCAGTCCCAACCCACTACGGCTGCCAAGAAGGAACCAGGCAACGGCCTCCCTCCCATCCCGCCCGTGTCCAAGTATGCTGGCTGGAATTTGAGTGGGTTCGGCAATACCGGGGTTAGATCGAGTGAGCAGTAGGGTTTGCCATATCGTTCAGCCCCAAGAGGATTCCGTTCACAGTCAGTGCCTCGCAACCCGAAAACTTCATCGTCAACTTGGAACGACAGCCACGAGGGATATATCCCAAGACTGACACCGCCTGAATATGGATCACGGCCTTCTTCTCGGCAGCGCTACTAGGTTTACGTAGTGCGGCAGGAACCCGGAGCTTGCTGTCCAACGTGGATCCCCCTTTGGCCATGAACAGACAGTCTCGACTATAGGGCTTTGACTGTGCCTTGGGGGCCTCCTTTTCTCATCCCCGACCTCCCTGGGTTGCGACCAGCCTCGACAGTGTCGAGTTCTGGTTGCTTGGTTTTTCAAGGCCTCTCTGGTTGGCAGCATTTACTACACAACGCCAAGATCAGTACCACTCATCATGACCACAAGTGGCGTGGGTTGTTACATCGGCCATCTGTCATCTGTACAACATCACATGGGCTAGGCGTCAAGGGATTGTTTCTTTGGGTCTTGCGTGACTAAATGCTTGAGCACTTGAGCATTGATATTCATGGGATTGGTGTGCTTTCTTCACAAACCAGGCGCAGGTCGATTTTACGGGTGTTTCTGCGGTTGAAAAAACACAGGCAAGTGCTGACAGGTACTTGAAGTAGCCTGGGTTTTGTAGCAAATCATAGAATTAAAATTGTTTCTTGATACCACATTTCACCACTTGCGTAGCTATTTTTGTCTTGACTGGGAAGACCTCTCATATCACTTCGTATTGTTCAAAGTAGCTAAGGACCAAAAATGGGCCAAGGAAACTCCTTCTATCCTTTCCGTTTTCCTCCCTTCCTTGTATTATACAGCACCAATAAGAACACCCCATCATCAAAACCCACTAGACCGCCCCTTAATCAACCCGTGATCAATGTTGCTATATCCCTTCCCCCCCATCATTCTCTCGTGTACCATTCCAGCTGATTTTGTCCAAAACATTTGCTTCCCTCCCCCCCCCCCCCCGACTCCTTCAACAACACAACTCAACTCAAGCTAAACCTGCTCCTCATCACTCTCCTCATCCCCCAGCAACTCCCCTTCATCGTCCCCATCCACAACATCATACCCGCCCGCCCCCCTCGCAAAACTATCCCGTGTCGTAAACCTCCTACCCCCCCATCCACCACCACCACCACCACCACCACCGAGTCTACTCCACCTCCCCCTCGACCCTCCCCCAGCACCGCCCAGCAGCCCGACCTTCTCCAGCCCGACCTTCACAACCCTCCACACGGCCCCCGCCACCACCGGCACCGCCACCACCACCGCAACGACCCCGCTGATGGCAATGATCGGGTACTTGACCCACGGCTGCCCCTGGTCAAACACGTGCGTGCTCGTCCCGTTCTCCCCCAGCCGGATCTGCCCAAACTTCCCGTTCCAGTTCCTCCAGACGTACCACCCCGCCCCGGCCGCGATCGCGATGGGGATGGTGACCGCAAAAAAGATGCTCCACCCGGAGCGCCTGTGCTTCTTTTCGTATTCCTCTTCCTTCCGGGGGCAAGCCACAGGCTGGGACTGCTCGTCCATCGTTTTGCCTCCCTGGCAGGTGGTCAGCGGGATCCTGCGGTAGCCCGACGGCTCAAAGAACTCGATCGCGTCCGGGTGCTCGGCGCACCATTCCTCTCTTGTCTTGGGGGAGAGGCCCTTGACGAGGGAGCACTGGCCGAATTGGTCCATTTCAAAGTTGTAATCACTGTCAAAGGTTAGTTTTTTTTTCTTTTTTTCTTTTTTTTTGTGGAAAGGGGGGAGGGGGGAAGGGTAGAAAGGGGGAAACAAACCATTCAAAATCCTCCCTTTGGCACTCGCAATCCTCTTTTCCATACAGCGGTGACATCTTGAGCGTGTTCCAGCATTGCACACCCCCATCCTTTGCAACCTTCTTCCTCAGGTACTTGGACTTGTGACCAAACAGACAACCGTCCTTTTGCATCGGGTGCTTGGGGCTCCAAAGCTCGTAATCACCCTCCTCGGGCTTCTTCTCGTCAAACTGGCAGTCTTTGTTGGCGAAACCCTTGAAGTTGAGCTTCATCGTAAAGGCCTTGTCGTCTTCGTCTTTACCCCAGAGCAGGAAAGAGTGGGAGCCGCCCGAGCGGACGGTGGTGACGTCCCAGAGCTCGACTTCCTCCTTGGAGAACTCGTGTTCCTTCCAGGTGTTGCCTCGGTCAAACGAGTAGAAGAGCTTGTTTGACTTCTTTCTTGAGGCAGAGGCTGTGGTTTGTGCGAGGATGAGGATGCCGCCTTGATCGCCGATGGCCCAGGTCCAGGTTCCCTTCATGACGCGTTTCCAGGTTATGCCCGCGTCCGTGGTCATGTAGGTGTCTGCTTCTTTGAGGGCGCTAAGAGAGTCACCCGTGTTGCCCCAGCCAAACATGATTCCGACAGCGCCTTGAGAGGAGTGAGTCTTGCCGTGGTCGCGGCGTTCAGTGTACCCGTGGATGTGGAGGGCGCAGTCCTTGGTGCCTTGCTTGTCGTGGCAGGGCAGTTTAGGCTCCAGGCTGTCCCCGACAGGAGCGGGAAGATAGGCCCACTGGGCACCGTCGTTGTGGGTGATTTGTGTTTGTAGCTTCTTAGTCCCCTTCTTGTCGTCCGGGTTGGAGACTACGTTGACAACCGCAACGCCTTCCAGACCAAGCATCTTCTCAAAGTCTACATAGTAGTACTCGTCGCAGTTGACGTTGCGAACGCTAACAACATAGGATGTGCCGTTGGAGTTACTCTTGATGATGGTGCCATATTGGCGGCCTTCTTCCATGTTGGTGGCAACAAACAGGTTGACGGCATGTGTAGAGCTGTCGAGAACGGTGTAGGCGTGCTGGTGGGTGGCCTCGAAGCCATAGGGGAAATGGGCACCAGCAAAGTTCTTGCCGTCTAGACTGGCACTAGCTTGCAGTGTCTTCTTCTTGGTATCCTCAGCGGCTACCACGATGAACTCGGCCATGGTAGCAAAGTCCTTCACATTCTCGCCGTACACCTCTTCGCTCTTGAACCAGTCATCCGACGACGCAAGCACCAAAGGCTTAGCCTTATCGTCCTTTTCGTGCTTGAGGCATAGAATCTGCGTGTCCTTGCGACCCTCGAACTTGTAGGCAGCCGATCCGGTGAATTCACAACGGCGAGCCTGCTTTCCAAGTGTGCGCCAATAGTCGAAGGGATCCTCAGTGGCAAATGCAACACCGTAGCACTCGCCATCGTCACACTTCTTACCCATCCAGATCAGCCATTCCTTGTTGTCTGGGTGGAAAGCCAGAGGAAAGATGTCGTTATCTGGCTTAGTCGGAGCGTCGAACTTCTGGAACGTCTTGCAACGGTCCATAGTTACGAAAACCTTCTTGCCAGAGGTAAGGAAGAATACGGCGTCTTTGAAGTACTGGTGGGGAATGATGGCCGTGATCTCCTCATCCTCCAGCATCTTGGGAGTGTTCCACTCTTTGCCGTGGTTGGTCGAAATCAGGATCGGGCCAGCCTTGTTAAGGGGGCGCATGATGACCGTTTCGTCCGCCCCAGTGCTAGAGTCACCACGCTCAAGGTAGTGCTTCTCAAAACCATCCCACTTCTTCCCTTCCATGACTGTCTTCGTCTGCTCGACCTTGCCGGTGACTTCATGAGTGGGACCGCCATTACCACCCAGAGCGTCCTTGCACTTCCACTCAACATCTTTATACTTCTCCTTCATCTTATCGGTGTCCTTGCAAGTATTTCCAGGAATCTTTCGGTATCCCGATGTGCCCTTGAAGCTATCATCCGGCTTCTTGTCCTTGCAAGCTCCTTCGGGGGCGAGAACCTTGCCCTTCTTGACACACTCGCCGTCCTCGTTCCTCTCGAAGTTGAAGTCACATTCGTAGTCCTGCTCAGTGCAGTCGCAGTTCTTAGTCTCGGCGATGGCATGCTTGAACTCCTGCTTCAGGAAGCACTTAGCATCCTTCTTGCGGCGATGGAAGCTCTGAGTGTGACCCATCAGGCAGGTCGGCTTGCCGTCCTTATCGACACGAGCGGACCACACCTCCATGTCACCCTCCTTACAGGTGTCTTCATGAAGACCTTCGAAATCAATGGAAATAACGCGCCACTCTGGGGACTTCTTCGTCTTGCCAATGAGAAGGAACTTCAAGCTTGTCGAGTCCTGAGAAGTGGTGAGAATATACGGTCTGATCTTGAGATCATCCGGAAGAGGTTCGGTTTTCCATTTCTGGCCATGGTCCAACGAATAGCTGATCTCAGAGATGTCCTCTTCCTTAGAGTCTTTGACAGCGACCAAGATCGAGCCCTGGTCACCAAACTCGTACTTGTGAGGTCCATCCAAAGCCTTGGTCCATGTTTTGCCGGCGTCATCGGAGACGTACAGGTTGCCCTTATCCCAGTAGTTCTTCAGCTCGTCGCCAGTATTGCCAACGCCCATCACAATGCCAGGGGCAGCGCTGGAGAAGACCCGGCCGATGTTGTTAAGGTCCGTTACGGAGTGGAGATGAATGCGCTTACCATCAGCCGTGATCTTCTCAAAGGTGCGGCCATCATCGAAAGTAACTTCTGTGTAGACCTCCTTGTCGGCACCCGCCTTCTTTTCGACCTCCTCCCAGTTCTTGACCTTGTTGACGAGATAAACTCCCTGAATACCGGCGATCTTCTCAAAGTCGACATGACCATGCTTGTTGCGGTTGGTATGCTCCGCGTTTTCGGTGAAGTGGTTACCCTCGGAGTTACTGCTATACAAGACACCCATCGGGTTTCCCTGGTTTGATGTCCGAACATCCACCTGGATACTGTAGTTGGTGCTCTCCAACACGGTGTAGGCGTTTTGCGCCAGACGGTGGTCGTGGCTGTCGTGGGCCGCTGGGAAAGCAGCACGGCTCCATTTCTTGGTGTCGTCGGTAACAAACAGGGCCATCTCATCAGTGTTCCTCGAGGTGGTTGCCACCAAGATCCACTTCTTCACAATCGCAATGCTCACGACACCCTGTACCGCCTTGTCAGTATCCAGATTTGGTTCGAACTCCTGAATGTTTTTGGCTTCCTCGGTTCCCTTGAAGAAATTGTCTGAGATCTTGAGGCGCTGGTCCTGTTTGAATGGCGAGATCATGTCCCTGACGATGCAAAGAATACGGTCCTTGTCGAGGTCATCTGCCCCTGTCGTGAACAGATCCGAACCCTTGGCCCACCAACAACCATCCGTATCATCACGCAAGGCCTTTCCCTTGCTCTTGAATCCGTCGGTGGTATAAGTCGCAACCTCCTGGCAAAACCGGCCCTGGCATCTCATGCCATTGAAGATGATACGATCGGGGTCGCCGGCGTGGAAAGCCAGCATATCGCCTCGGAAGATGCTCAGGTCGGCGCCGGAGTCAAACTTCTCCCAGTTCTTGCCGCGATCCGTGGTTCGGTAATGCTTGGAGCCCTCTGTGAGGATATAGGCGCGCTTCGAATCGAATTCGTGCATGGTCAGGAGCAGGGCCTTGCCTTCGGGCACAGCGTCCACGCGCTCCCACTTTGCGCCAGCGTCGTTGGAGAGGTAGACGTTGCCATCTTCGGCATCCTGAAATAGCACTACATCCGAGTCGGCAAAGTAGTTGATGTTCATGGGTATATTTTCGAACTCCTTGGAGTGGAAGGTTGGGCGATCCTTCGCAGCAGCGAGGGGTATCGCCCATAAGGCTGAGGCCAGCAAGGCCGTGGCCTGCAAAGCTCCCCAGGCCCTCATGGTGCGTCGTTGTCGAGCCGGTCGTTCATCGACGAGGGAATCGGTCGGGGGATATCAAAGCTAAAGCCGTAGGATGGGAAAGCTGACTGATATCGAGTCGCAATGCGCAGACGAACAGGCAGCGTACAAAAGTGCCGGGTGCGTGTGCGTGTGCGTTGCAGCGGGAGCTCGGCTCGGGCGTTGGAGGACGATAAGATATTAGGTACTAAGTAGTATCCGTAAGGTGACGTTAGTGCCAAGCTCCGTCCTCCTCGTTCGGATAGTAATTGTGGGAAAAAGAAGATAACCACGGCAAGGCTGAATCTGCTTGTATAATTGAGGTTCAAGTCCAAGTTGTCTTCTTCTCTGCGTGCAGTTGCAGCGCCGTCACAAGCTGAGACGAAGCTCACCAATCGCAGTTCATGCTGACTGCTTGCGCCACAGTTGGGTTTCGGGCCGCGCGGTACTTGAAGCTTGCACCAGTTCGCCACCCAAACGCTCGTACCCCTTATCTTATCGAACAACCCGGCTCCACGATTAGGGGCGTGTAGGCGATTGTAGGTACCCTGCTCACAAGTGACACAGTTGAAGTAAACACTGGCATAAAGAAACAGCAACTAATTACAAACCTAGAGAGATCTATACACAAATGAAACCAGTGTCGACAGACAGACAGACAGAATAGTCACCCCCCCACCTCACCAAAGAGCCACAATATCTGACAATCTTCAAGTTCTCCATACAACGCCGAAAGCGCACGATATAAAAGTCCCTAACAAGTACACGGAAAGTAAGCTATCGACAGAGGCCAACATCTGACCAGTTGCTTGCCCCTGTGACGACAGTGATTTCCTATACCCGAACCCGTTTCGAGGTATTTGAAGCAACAATAACCATTCGACCCCATGCGAAATGACAAGTATACACATTTAAACCGTAATATGCGATTCCAAATCCGTCACTCTCTCCTCGTCCCCTACATTTCAACGCGTATTGTGCTTAAAAGCTGCCGGGCTTCTTGAAGACAATGTAAGCATTGCCACCGGGCTTGAGACCGACCTGTTTCATCATGTTAGCCTTTTTCGTCCGTGAGCATTAGCAGGATCAAACATACCGTGCAGCCGTTCTTGGCAGAGTAAGTACCAGCCTTGAGCCAGCAGGTGCCCGAGATATCACCCTCGACCCTGATATCGAAGTTGAGAACAGCGTGGCTGGTAGGCAAGTTGGGGAAGACGGAAAGGAAGGTCTCGCCAGTCATGCTCTTGCCAACGCCGATGTTTGTGGGGGACCAGTTGCCGGCAGAGTCGGGGTACTTCTCGCTCTTCCACTTGCAGGCCTCCTGAACGGGAACACCGGCGTTGTTGACGTAGTATTGGGCCGTGGTGGGCTTGCCTTGCCACTTGTAGTAGGTCGCGGAGTCGGGGTTGGTCAGAGGATAAGTTCCGCCGGGTTGAGTATCAACAGGAATGATCATGTTCTCGTTGCCAGGGTAATCGGTACGGCAAACAGCAGCGTTGTCATCGAGCTCGTTGCGGACAAAGACACCACCGGCGCCAGCCTCGCAAAGGGTCTTGACAGAGGGGCGGGTAAGCTCCAAGAAACCATCGGCATTGCACCAGAGACCACCGACAGACTGGCCGGTAGCACCCTGCTCCTCGGGCCACTGGGTCTTCTGGTAACCGGGAGGGCAGGCATACGAGCACATCATCTTGGGGCCGCAGGTGCCATCAACAGGCTGGTCAATGTTGTCCACAGACTTGCCCTTAACCCATTCGCCAAAGCTGGCCAAAGTGGTCCAACCGTTGGTAGTAGACCAGGGAATCGGGACAGCACCATAGGCGGTAGGAACCTCACCGCACTTGATCTTGCCGCTGGGGAATTCGGCGTCCAGACCAGTTCCCTGGGGCACGTCCTCCTCCTCTTCCTCCTCGGGCTCGGGCTCCTGGGTGGCCTTGACCTTGGGGGGCTCCGAGGAAGTCGTGGTCGGGTCGGGCTTGGCGCTGGTGGTCTTCTCAAAGAACTGACCACCGTGCTCGGGGAGAACGATTGAAGTGGTGACGGATGGGGGAGGGGCGCTGAAAGAAGGCTTCGATGATCCAACAACAGCGAACTGGCCGGCGGCGATGCCCTCCTCGGCCTTCTCGTCGGGGATGACCTCGCCGTCGAGAACATACTTGACAACGGTAGGGCCCTCAACAACCTCGGTGATGATCACGGTCCTGTCGGTGCGCTTCTCGAGGTCAACGGGAGACTGGTTGTGCTTGCGGGCATGACGGTGGAGGTGAGCGTGACCGTGGTTATGGGGCTGGGCGACAACGCCGGCAACGACCGCCGCAGCGACGGCAGTTTTGAGGAATCCCTTCATCTTGATAGTGTTTCTTGAGCGTCTATGTTTGTCGTCGTGACTATTCTTCCGTCGCAAGTGTCTGGAATGTTTCTGTTAAGGATTAACACCTGGCCTGTCGCGCGCATGGTTAAGAGATAGATTCGCAACATCCGCCTCCGCTCATTGCAAAGGCTGTCTCCATTATTCTGTCTCCAGTGCCGGAATTGGCTGGATGGCCGACATTTGGGTTCGGAGATCGGGACTCAAGACGGCGGCCAGGACGAGGGCCGCGGCGGGGGGCTGAAGATCGGGTCTTCGGTAAGGGGAGAAAACTAACCTGTTGTTTTGTTTTGGTCGGATGATACAGTACAGTACAATCGCAGAGTTCCAAAGGAATGTGGTAGAGAGTCCAAGTCTCTCTGTTGGCTGGAAAACTTGTCGCGCAAAGGAGTGTGCGATGACAAGAGTAAAAAACGAGTGTGCAACAGTTCAAGGGAGTGATGAACTGAAGAAGGAGAAAACGGGGTCTCGAGCGGTGGAGCGGTCAGGGTGAACGGCGGACGGCCAGACTGAGTCGAAGGGGGAAAATGAGAAGGAAATGAGCGCCAACCGGGGTACCTTAGCTTGGATGGCCGCCAAGCACCGGGCGATGACCTAGACGGTGGGGATCCCCTTCCTTGGCGAGATTGCCCAAATTTGGGAGGGGCGGCTACTGCAGGTACCATCTTCGCTGCGACGGCAGGCCAGAGGGCGGCGCGTCGAGGGAGAACTGCAGTGGATGGTGTGGTGTCTGTTCTGAAACAACCCATCCAACCACAGGTTAGTATAGGTACCCTCACGAGAGCTTCAACCCTAATAACAAAACAACATCGCAACCGTCCAGCGGCCGTTGACCAATTCGACTGCGAGAGATTCTACCAAGCCTTGCCAACAACACTGGCGCGAAATCTCACGAGAGCCAAGACTGCCAAAAGGAAATCTGCCAAGGTCACGACAGATCAAGCTCCTTTTGCGAGGGTTTTTCCCCCCGGTGTCCACGGCCCAGACTGTTGGATCTTCGGATGGCTTCCGGCATTCAGGTCTTGGGAATGAGCGGTGACACCTGGGCGCCCTCTTTGCGCCTGGGTGAAGAGATGAACTTGTTTTCGAGTTCCATTCTCCTGTCTTGTCAACGCATGGCAACCGTGTTGACTCTTGATGGGATGATAAAATTGCATTGTCGTGTTCTGTCGAGTCCTGTGCGACGTGCCTTGCATTGTTCCATCGGCTGTCGGCGTCCATATCACTCGAATAGTGCCTGACTAAACCCGATTAGGAAGATTAACAGCCAATCCGCAACCATTCTGGAAATCTTGGAAAAAAGCAGCCACCCGAACTTCATGCCGACTCTGCTGACTCGGCAAAGCACGACAGGAATAGACAAAACGACGCGCTGCCGAATGCGCCCATTACAGTCCTGGCGATGCCTCGTTGGTCGCAACGGTTGAAACGACACGCACCGCAACGGTGGTGTTTACCATCCTCCCGGCTTCGTCGCCTGCGCCGGCAGTTCTTCATTAGCGTCTCCAGACATGGCGATCACTCGTGTTGTAGGAGTCCACACCTGGCTAGAACTCGGCCAGGTTGATGAGACGGCCCTTGATCCTCTCGCTTCTTGCCGCGTCGATGACCTCCGCTCAAGACCCAAAACAGCAAAACACTTTGCCTGAATGGCTGGAGCAAGTTGACAACAAACAAGGTCGGTCGAGTGAGGTGTTTGCCTCCGTAGCACATTATGGACAAAATACTGGTCAAGCCTCAAAAATCACTACTTGTCCTGATGTTCAGCGCACCTATGTTATCAAGCACTGGATACTTACACGTCAACCACTGCGCACCAGCTACATCAGGCTATATCAAGGGAGCACAGTGGGTTGCCGTGCTATCAAGCATCTGAACACAGATCCAGATGAGGATTTGCTGTGTCCGGATAAGCAAGACACACACTCACCTATCCCACTCACACATAGCCGAAAGATGCGATGTTTCACAAGCACAACATCAACCGCTAACCTGGGAGCTACTGCCACGTTGACTGCCAAAAAGGCTTGTTGATGGGATCCGGCAGGGCTTAGTTCGTTTGGGATGACACCGACTTTTGACGGCTCGGTCAAACGGTGCAACGGCAGTTCGGTCGTCGACGGCACACAACTTCGGTTGGGGTTTAGTGATGTTGTGTATCCTGCCATCTTGGTTTCGAGCCCTGAAGCCGGCCATTAGGGCTAGCCAATAGTGTGGTCTGTCTAGGCACAGTTCAGTGTTTGATTCTATACAATCTTGCTCTAAACACTGGCTCGGACACCTGTGGAGTTTACCACATACACAATCTACTAATAACCGGTTACAGGGCGTTGATCATATCGTGAGCTCAACCTCAGTCTTCTGAGTGGGTAGCATATACATTAGTGATTCAGTCGAGAGTCTTGTTTTCATCGTCTATATATACCTCTGATCACACCAACACCGCACTCTTTCTGTGTTGGACTATTGCAATATGGATATTTTGCCTCCTTCGCGCGGCTGCCTTGCAATGAAAAATATCACACATTTCTATATCAGCTTGGGAATGCCCGGTTGATGCCTGCTGCTTATTTGTGCAACCCAGTTCACTCAAACCAAGTGTTCAGAGCACTGTATTATTCTTCGGTGTCCCAATCATGCTGAATCATGGAATATAATTGCTTCCCTCGACTTTGACTATACCGATGAAGCATAGAGCATTCCCAACAGTAGAGTACTCTATAGTAGTACATATCACCACTGTTCAAGACGACAAAGCATCATACCGCAGCCCCAATTGCTTTCAACAACATATCCAAGCTGCTGCTGGAAAAGCTTGTATTAACACATTGTCTTCATCTGGGGTGCTCACACACTCGTGGCATACTGCCTACCAACCATAGTAATCAACCTAGTCACGGTTTTCATTGCTGATACCATGCGAGACGCTGTAACTCCGAGGTTGGATCACAAGGCGAGGCGAGAGGTTGGCAAAGTGAAGAAGGCCTCCAGCGGCGTACTTGGCGCATCATATGATGGAAAACACGAGTTGTTGTCGACATTCCTGTAGGAAAAACCGGCATTGTATATATGTGCATTTAACCAATAACAGAGAAAGGGCTCTATGCGGTTTCTTCAGCTTCCTGAGGCCCATATACACGGTTTAGTTTCCAACCAATGATACTACAAGACTGTGTTGACATGCACGTAAGCAGCTGGAAACTCATAGAAGAGAGGCAACCAGCAAGTCACTCCCGAGCTCTTATTCGTCAAATTATCAGGTCGGAGCATTGTCCCCTCGACGTCACTCCTATGACGATCATTTTACACAAGGGCTTCCCAGTCTCGGGATGGCACGAGAAGTTCATGCTCTCGAAACCCGGGTTTAAAGGCCCGTGTCGGAAGAAAGAAAGAGTTGGGACGTTATTTCTACCGAAATAGGAAGATACTGGGAGTGACAACCTGGGATACCGCTGAGTGATGATGCTCGGATGGCGAAGATCTTTCATGCAGGGACCGATCAGCTTCTTCGTCTCTCCCTTTGCAAAGCTTCTTGTGAGAGTGATACAGTCGCAACTGGGCTTAAACACGGAAACATGAGACGCGAACAAAGACCAAGAATTCCTGCTACAGAAGGCCATCTTGGGCAAAGTATCGAGAGAACACCGTCATTCGTCATTGGCAAGATTGGTAACGGTGTTGTGGCGCTGCTGAGGTCCCCTTACGGCTGAAGAAGTGCAGCGGCCTCGAGAGGGTGGGCGGTTGCGCCACTTTTGTTAAGGGGTACTTCGTACTTTCGTGGTCAGCCTGCCACTTGCTGACCAGCCCGCTGGCGTAGGTGCTTTTATCGATTCCATCATGAAGTCAGCACAGCCACTTATCACTTCGTGTTGCGCAGTGATTGTGCCGGTACTTTTCCCTCACGGCAGCCTGCCTTAAAAGCCCCTCACGCGAGCCTGATGTCGACGGTGATGGTTCTCTATCCTCATCGTAGGCTGCCGACTCTGTCATTTGCTGTAGGACAGATTGAGCAGGAGAGGACATGATCCGTTGTCGTGGCGTGCAGTCGATCTGCCAAGACGCCGAAAGGGTCGATGATTGCGCCTCAACACAGGCATCACAGGCTGCCAGCCCCGTTGTTGGTGGCCGGCGTCCCCATTCAGGTCTGCTCTGCGCCGCAAACTGACATGCAGCCGCGTCTTCTTTTCCTACACCGGGCAACACACGCTGCTGGGACTGAAGCTGTGTGACGCCAGCTTTCTAGGTTTTCTGGGGATTCTCTATGTCAGGTACACTGAGGATGAGGAAGAGGACGGGAGGAGGAGTGAGACAACTCATCCAATGTTCGCAACAACGAATGGTGAGGTTGGTGGCTTGATAGACCGAAAAGGGTTTAGGTGGATGATCTCCAGCCTCTTGACGACGTGGTGCCCAGAGCTTGGATCCTCCCTTGTACTCCTTAACAGACGTTCGGGCTTTTCCCGAACGTCGCACACGCGCTTCACAGCTGGCAGTGGCCCCACAGGTCCGGGGGGCCACAGCGCCCATTTTTCTTCTCCAAGGTCCCCATCGCCTCAGCCTTCTTTCAACACCTTGCTTGGACTTTTGAGGCTCATTCACTTTCCCCAAGTCAACCAAGTCACACCGAGTTCCAGACACCAGCAGAAGCGTCTGTTCAAAGCAACAGACGCACGCCCCAAGGCCTCAATTGTAGTCAGGCCACTGCAGACTTGTAATACCAGTAATTCTCTTCACTCCCCAGTATCCGTATTCACGAAACCTCTGCGGCCTTGCATCCCTCGGTCTTCGAACCCCGAAGCTCTCGCCACGATTTCCCAGCTCCCCCAGCCACACCTCGACAGCCTCGAGCATTCCCATCAACCACCCTCAACAACAACAACAACTGCCTCGGGCAATGCGTCTCGCCTGCCGGTGACATCTTGACCGTGTCGGAATTGTATTCGGGAGCTCCCGAACAAGAATCTGTGACTTGGGCATATCCTATCTTCCCAAATCTCCCAACGGCAAAGCCACATCGCGATCCTTATGGCCTCGAATCGAGGACCCACCGCGACAGAAGCTCAAGCTCCTCGCGCGCCGGTGACGGCACTGACATCCCAGAGGCCGCTGAAGCGCGCCCGCGAGACGACCCCGACGTCTCCAGAGTCTGCCCACTCGGGCGATCTCTCCCCATCCAAAATCGCTCGCCTGATGGGGCTGCACACACCCACGCTGACCGGCGCCGCCGCGCTCGAGGAGGAGAGACGACGGCGGGAAGAAGAGCACCAGCACCAGCAGCTGGCCTCATTGGAGACGAGCGAGAACCCCAATCACAGAGCGATTGAGGAACTCATGTCTGGCGTAGCAAACGAGTTAAGCCGGTCACACGATGCGCCCGCACCTGCCCCTCCATCGACGGGGGTATCAGAGATCGAGGCAGCCGCTGCCGCCGCGGCGAGAGCCTTGAGCTCTGTCACTATACCGACCGGAGAGAACCCCATCGGCGAACTACACGATGTCAGCCCACAGAGCGGCACGAGTGGAGCGAGTCTTGATGATGCCGAAGGACAGGTTGTCCACAGCCCTGCGGCAATGGACATTGATGGGCGTGGGGACCAACGCATGTATGCGCCGCAGCCTGATGCTCAAATGGATGAAAAGACGGCGAATTCTCTTTCTTATCCAGGAGTTCTTTCACCCCAAGGAGCCATGCCGGCACCTGGCGCCCCTCAAAGGGGAATGAGCCTGCCCATGCAATCATCTCAAGGTTCTGACATTGGACCTCGGTCACCTGGCAGCAATAAGAAGCATAAATGCCCGTACTGCGAAACAGAATTTACGCGCCACCACAACTTGAAGAGTCATCTTCTCACCCACAGTCAGGAGAAACCGTTTTGCTGCCAACACTGTCAGTTGCGCTTCAGACGTCTCCACGACCTCAAGCGGCACGGGAAGCTACATACTGGCGAGAAGCCCCATGTTTGCCCAAAGTGCGACAGGAAATTCGCAAGGGGGGATGCTCTGGCGAGACACAGCAAAGGGGCGGGTGGCTGCGCTGGCCGAAGACCAAGCATGGCCGGTTATGGCGAGGATGATTACGAGGCGAGTGGTGCAGATGACTCTGCCATGTCTGGTGTTTTGTATGACGCCAATGCCAACGGCGATATGATGGATGATGAGCGGCGACGCTCCTTGCCTAGTATCAAGGCCCAGCACGTTCCCGGGCAGCCAGGCGTGGACGGCTATAATGCTCATTCCAACACATATCCCCCAGTCGGACAGCGACCAGGTGGCTTGTATCCTCCCAATGTCGACCGTGGCTCTACCAGTTCCAACACCTCCCCCACCGTTCCAAACAATCACACGCCTCACACAAGCATCTCTTCGGTACCTTTAAGTGCCGGGGGTGCTTCTATGTACTCGCAGAGCGGCATGACAGAGAGCCCTAAGCCGCTAAGCCCCGGTGCAGCACAAGCCAACCAGGGTCTTCTTCAACGATCACCGCACGAGACACATCAGGCGGCTTCGGGGCTGTCTCTACCAGCGCACGGTATGTCACCAACGGCTAAGCAAGCCTGGCTCTCCCAGTATCCCCCTGCTGACCGAGACGCTATCAAAGGCAACACTGCGCCAACCGCTCAAGCCACGGGACGTGGACGTGGACGTGCTGCTAGCGGTGCAGCACCGGTAGCCCAAGGGGCACCTCCTGTGGACGGCAACCTTTTCGGGGCCGAACAACAACCTTACTGGACGTTCGTGGTCCAGCATTTCGATGAGCGCCTGAAACAAGCACAAGAACAGTTGGCTGCCGATGCTTCAAAGGCCAACGCTCAGTTGTTGGAAAGGATTAATCTGCAGGACCAGCACATTGCGGCCCTCTCAGCCGAGGTGGCTTCGTTACGGCAGCAACTGCAAGGGCAGGAACCACCATTACCACAGGGGCAAGAACAAGAACCAGAGCAGCCACAACATCAACAATTACAGGAGCATCAGCAGCAGCAGGAGCAGCAGCAGCATCAGCAGCAACCCCAGGCGCCAAATGAGGTAGCAGTGCAAGAGTAGGAACGCTTGCCACTGGCTTATACGGGTTCCGAAGGAGGTGGTGGAGGACCTCATGGCTCCTTGCACCGGGTCGAAATCAATCTGCGTCAGGCACTGGAGGAGAGGAGCTGGACGAATGGCGCCAGTTATCCTGTGGGCCTGGAAGGGTTTAAGGTGCCGTCTAATAGACCTCCGCGTTAACATATCGCGCTACTGGGTATGGAGCGATGAATGGGCGGAGGGAAAGAAAGTGTCGAGGGAGGGGAGCAAAGCATAGCGCGCTGCTTGTTTGTGGCTTCTCACAGAGGGGGATTCGGCGAACAAACTTCCTCGTGACTGGCGCTGGATGAGGGCTGTGACTACTATGTGGTGTTTGAATCTTTATTACACACACCTGGAAGCTGGTTTCTAGGGAAAGAATTTTGGAAGTGAGGCTGGGTTGGTGAGAGAATACCTACTGCCCTCCTAAGCGATACTGTAGGAGAGGGAGGAAGGGAGGGCTGAAATGGGAAGCTATCATTGAGGTGGCGCTATTAGATCAGCATGCCTCAAGGCAATTAAAGGTCTATTTTATCTGGCATTCTCAGGGCTGTATTTTTATCTGTATATTTTTGTTGATGGTCAGCGATTGGGACTCATTCTTCTGTGGCTGTATTATATAGCTACACAAAAGCAAAATGCTTCCTTCTGATTCTTCCAATGTTTGCCTTGCAAAAAACGTGTCGCATTTCTCGAAGCTCACCCCCCTGTTCAAAAGAGTCTCTTGGCGACAGGTGACAGCCACAGTCGGGGGGGCGAGCCCCACCGGGACGTCATCACCTGGAATGGGCTCGGCTCGGCTCTTAGCGGCACGTAATACCACCAGCGCAAGAGGGTAAGTAAGCTCAGGGTTCAAACTCATGAGGCAGCTCCCATCTTACTCACTTTTATTATTGCTATTCATTTCAGACACACACACACACACACAGAAACAAAGAAACATAAAACAGTGACGAGGCAAAACAACGTTTTGTGAAAAAAGCTTCTGTTAATCAACGGCGAGAGAAACATCTAAAGCTACGGACGGCAATCAATGTGCTGCTGCTTCTACCAAACACGCTTTCGATAAGCAAGCCGAATCTCCCGATCCATACATACATACATACATACATACCTAGGTAAGGTAGGTAAAAACCCTCCCTTCAACCGTTGTCGCGCGCGCGTGTGCGCTTTTGGGTTTTGCGCTTTTTTTCTCCTTTTCCCCATCATCCCTTTCGCCGGCGGTTTTTTTTTTAAACTTTGGGACCATTCCAGTTCTTTCTTTGCCCGGATTCTGCTTGGGTCGCGTCCGGTCGGGGTTGGTGGTGGTTCGAATAAATACGCTTCCCCCCATCCCCCCTTTTTTCTTTCTGTCTTTTTGCGCGGGGGAAAAGTCCGTTAGGTGAGCAAGCAGTGATTCATTTTTTCTTGTTTCTACTACACTTTTGACAAAGTCTTTTTTTTGGTTGTCTACTGGTATTATTACTATTATTATCATGGATGAGCAAGGGGGCGCTGGCCTGGGTGGGACTCCGCCTGTTATCACGAGGAAGAAGAAGGGGAAGAAGGCGGCCGGTCAGAAGAAGGGGAGGGAGTCTGCCAAGGTGGTGCAGCAGCCTGTTGACGCGAATGTAGGGACTTCGAGTTTGAAGGGGACGACTGCCACAACGGAAACCAAGGCGACGACGGCTGAGGTTGCTGGGCCGCCGGCCTCGGGTTCGAGTGTGAAAGAGGACAAGACGGTCGAGGGGCCGAGCACGGGGAAGAAGAACAAGGGGCTGAAGGGGAAGAAGAGTAATGCTGTAAGTTGTGTTGCGTCATGTGGGCGGTGGTGGGCTGGAGTGTGAGGTTGCTGACAATGGGATAGAGCTTGGAAAGTCACATCGAATCACCGTCTTCCAAGACACCACAACAAGAACAGCAATCCAAGAAGGCGGCCGTGATCGGCTCGAATATGGAATTGGCCGAATCGACTGGGGATCTGGTTGAACAGGAGGCTGATGAGCTTCCCGTCAAGACGACAACAACAACAATGGCGAATTCCAGGGGTGTACAAGTCAACGGTGTCAACGGCGTCCACGGCGGACTAGACGCAGAGAAGGACAGACCAAATGGAAAGGAAAACAGGCTTGTCAATGGTGAACGGAGCTCGGAAGCGAACGGGACCAATACTCTTACCCAACGCAGGCAGCAAACGAACTCTGCCCCCAAGGCTCAAGTCAACGACTACCCGCCGCTCTATGACGAGGACGAACGGGAGGAGCGCAGACTGGACCGACTTCAGGCCTACCGAGCAGCGGGGATCCGGTTCGCGCCGTGGAACATCCCCTACCGACGCCGGATGCAGACCGTGGCAGTCATCATCCACTGCCTCAGCATCGCGTCGACGGTGTCGTTCTTTTTCTTCCTCTGCGCCATCCCGATCTTTTGGCCGCTGATTATCCCCTACCTGCTGCACATGTCCCTTTCCAAAAACGCCACGGATGGGAGGCTGAGGCTGCGCTCTGAGCGCTGGCGGCGCCTGCCGGTCTGGAAGCTGTTCGGCGAGTACTTCCCGGCCAAGCTGCACAAAACACACGACTTGCCCCCGACGAGGAAGTACATTTTTGGGTACCACCCCCACGGGATTATTTCTCACGGAGCGTTTGCCGCCTTTGCCACCGAAGCACTGGGGTTCTCGGAGAAGTTTCCCGGAATCACCAACTCGCTCTTGACGCTGGACTCCAACTTTAGGATCCCGCTTTACAGGGATTACATCCTCGCTTTCGGGATCCAGTCGGTGTCGAAGGAGTCGATTACCAACATCCTGACCAGGGGAGGGCCGAACAACGAGGGGATGGGACGGGCCGTGACGATTGTTGTTGGGGGGGCGAGGGAGTCGCTCGAGGCTCAGCCGGGGGTGATGAATCTGGTCTTGGCGGACAGGAAGGGGTTTGTCAAGATGGCCATCAGGACGGGGGCGGATCTGGTGCCGGTTTTGGCGTTTGGGGAGAATGATTTGTATGATCAGCTTAGCCCCAAGACGCACCCTTTGTTGCACAAGGCGCAGATGTGGGTGTTGAGGACGCTCAAGTTTACGCTGCCGTTCTTGCACGGGAGGGGGATTTTCAACTATGATGTGGGACTGATGCCGTACAGGAGGAGACTGAACATTGTGGTGGGGAGGCCGATTATGGTGGTGCAGAAGAAGGAGGGGGAGATTGAGAATGAGGAGGTGGACAGGCTGCATAGGGAGTATGTGGGGGAGTTGGAGAAGATGTGGGAGAGGTATAAGGAGGTTTTTGCGGCTGGGAGGAGGGGGGAGATGAATATTTTAAAGTAGTTCTTTTTTTTTCTCTTGGAGAGTACCTTATTCATAAGGATTTTTTTGTTGAGGTTTTATAGAGATTCTTTTGGGTTTGATTGAAGGACCGGGGGGGGGGGGTGTATAAGAGCTATGAGAAACGCGTTATGACTTGAGCTCACGTGGGTTTTTTTTGGGTTGTGTAACATGACCATAGCGGAGGAGGAGGATGTACGGTTTGTGTTTGGTGGATTTTCTAGCATGTTTTAATACTGATAAAAATTCATGTATCTTCTTTGCACAATTGATTCTTTGTCCTGTTCAACGGGTGTTTGCAGCGACGTGACCACACCGCCTGTCACAGCAGAAGCAATATTAGTACCGAGTGGCCGTGCTCTCTGTTTCCCAACAAGAGCAAGGCTGGTGGGAAGGGGGGGGGGAAGGCAGGTGATCGAAGCGATGACTTTCATGACTCTGTAACACTTATCTGATGGAGACCTAAAACACGTCCTTTTGGGTGAGTGAGTGTGGTACATACATCCTGTCTGGACATTCTCACTAATTAGAAACTGGCAGCAAAACCACTTCCTTTTTCGCGGCCGCTGGAGAGCTCTTATTCATGAGAGCGCCTTCCCCATCTGTTGAGCTCTCGGGAACATCACCATCACCCCCACCACCAACAGATACAAGCGCTCTCTCTTCCCATAATGCCCGAAAAAGAGATCACACCTCACCTTCCAGTCGACCCACCTGTCATACTACAAGAGCACACAACCACCAGCAACAAAGAAGGGCAACATGTACCATGCAAACCGGCTGCTCATGGCCGCTCTCCCGGGCCGTACAACCTTTTCCCGCATCCAAATTTAGGTTTTCCCGAGCACAAGAGCAACGACCACCACCACCACCACCACCACCACAAACGTCCTCTCAGAGCATGGCTTTCAACTCACCCGACAAGGCTGGCGATAGTCACAGTCCTCATCCTCACCTTGCAAGCTGCTAGATGGGGGCTGATGTTCATGTGGGGGTTTCGGCCGAGTGCCGGTGGTGTAAGTGAAGTATGACGTTTCCTTGCTTTTCTGCAGTTTGCAGTATGGGACGAACTGCATGAGTTTGTTTTTGCCTTGTTGCCCCCCCGCCCCCCCGCGCCGTTATCACGCTTGCGCATGTGGTGTGTGTGTGTGTGTGTGTGTGTATGTGCTCGGATGACTCCGCGGTTTTGTCGGCAAGGTGAGGGGGAGGTGGGTGTTGACAAAAGAAAGCAAGGAGGACCGTCGGGTTGCAACTCGGGTCTTGTTATTTTTTTCAAGAGTCTAGTCTTGAGATTGATGTGTTTGGTTGAGTAGCATGGTGATGGTATAAACAAGCGTTTTTGCCTTGGCCTATACTTGATTATTACCCTTGTCTTTTGGAGAGAAACCCAGCTATATCATATCACACACACTCCTTTCCATCATGCTTTTTTTCACTGTGGTACTAATATTTTATTTATCCCTATCCCAGCCTGTCTCCGCCACCACCTCACCACTAGCAACCCTCTCCTACGCGACATACTCCGGCCTCACCCTCCCAAACAACGTCAACCAATTCCTCGGCCTCCCCTACGCCCAACCCCCCTTGGGCCCTCTCCGCTGGAGATCCCCCTCCCCCCCTCTCCCTTCCCCTTCCCCATCATCACAGCCAATTCCAGCAACAGAATTCAAACCTATCTGCCTCGGGGCTGGAGTTTCATACCCAACGCAAGGACAGTCCGAAGACTGCCTTTATGCCAACGTTTGGGCGCCGGCGAACGCAACGACAAAGAGCAAACTCCCGGTGTGGGTGTTTATTCAGGGAGGGGGGTACAACGCGCTGACGAATTACAACTGGAACGGGAGCGAGGTGGTGGAAGCGTCGGGGTACGGGGTTGTGGTGGTGAATTTCAACTATCGGGTGGGGATATGGGGGTTTCTGGCGGGGGAGGGGGTGGAGTTGAATGTTGGGTTGAGGGATCAGAGGGGGTTGCTGGGGTGGGTGAAGAGGGAGATCGTGCAGGTGAGTGAGGTTGAGATGTTTGAAATGGGGAAAGAAGGGGGAGCTGATACGAAAGAATAGTTTGGAGGTGATCCGGGACAGGTTGTTATTCATGGTGCTTCGGCGGGCGCGGGGAGTGTAGCTATGCATCTGGTTGCCCATGGGGGGAGGGATGACGGGCTGTTTCACGGGGCGATACTCGAGTCGATTTTCTTTCCTGCTCAGCCTTTTGTCGGGGAGCTGGGGTGGCAGTTTGATCGGGTGCTGAATCAGACTGGGTGTCAGGGGGGGAATTCAACAGAGCGGATGGAATGTTTGAGGGGGGCGGATGTGAAGGTGTTGCAGGAGGTGGCGAACCATGCTCAGCCTTTTCCTGGGAGACCTGATCCGCCGTTGCCGATCTTCTATTGGACCCCGTGTATAGATGGGGAGTTGATAGAGGATTTGCCGTACAAGTTGTTCAAGGAGGGGAAGAACATCAAGGTGCCGGTGATGATGGGGACTGCGTCGAATGGTTTGTCCCCTTCCCCCCCCCCAGCTAGACGTCCTGTTCATATCCCTACTAACATGTCATGTGTGCCTGGTATATAGAAGGAACAGTCTTCACCCCCAACATCACCACCTCCCTCGAATTCACGACCCACTTCTCCAACAACTACCCCCTCCTCACCGACTCGGACACCACCGCCATCCTATCCCTCTACACCCCACCCCAATTCAACACGACCCCCTATTTCGACCCCCCTAACCGAGCACCCCTCTACAGCGCCCTCGCGACCGCCTACGGAGAAAGCACCTTCATCTGCCCCCAGACAAACGTCCTGAATTACCTCTCCACCAACACCACCGACACCTCCCCAACATGGGCCTACCGGTACAACGTCCACGACGACGAAAACACCCGCGACGGGCTGGGCGTCCCCCACCTCTGGGACGCGGCCGCGGTTTGGGGGCCGGGCAACATCAACCCCTGGGACCGGACGGGGAGCTACAGGACGTACAACAAGGGCTTGGTGGGGAGGGTGAGGGGGTATTACTTTGGGTTTGTCAAGTATCTTGATCCGAACGGGGGGAAGTTGGGGACGGAGCCGGAGTGGGAGGGGTGGGTTGGTGGTAACGAGACTGCAACAATGACGACGACGAGGAGGAGGAGGAGGAGGCTGTTGTTTGAGACGGGGGGGACGAGGATGGAGGTTTTGGGGGGAGAGGAGACACAGAGGTGTGGGTTTTGGTTGGGGTTGGGGGAGGGGAGGATGGAGCAGAGGTAACTTTGGTAGAGACAGACATGTTCTTTTGGGAGCATGGGTATGATGGCATCAGCATAGCGATAGGTTACCTAGTATTGTAGTATTGATTGGGAGTACTATGGTTCAGAGATTCCTGGAAAGTAATGAGAAACCTGAATTCATGGCAGGTTGCTGCTCTGAAAGAGAAGCTGGCTTTTATCATCAGCAGTATATTATTCTAAGCAACCTGGCTGCTTCAAGCGCCTGCTCATCCTGCTGATATCACAAAGTTGATCCGACCTAAACTCACATCATGTCCTAGAATAGGCCAAGACTCAAAACCACAAGTGTAAGAAAATATGCCATCAGATTGCAATGAATACAAACCATAACAAATGCCATGATAGATCCCAACCAATGATACCGTCACTCTGAACAGTACATAAGACGCCCATTGAAACCATCCCAGCTGCTGGCACAAGACCCCGCAGTTTAACCTATGCTCCCCCCCCAAAAAAACACCAATAAACGCCATAAATGCCCTTCCCCCATAAAAATATCAAAATCGCAAATGCATGCGTGCTCGCAGCCAATCATCGCGTCATGTGTGCCATATAAACCATTCCTACACAACCCCTCCCCCCTTTCCAATCCCAATAAACCCACATTAACTTTCCCGCCTCTCGTTCTCATCTTTTGTCCCCAATCAATCTCGTAATCGTTTGTCACCGTTTTCTCAAGCCGAGCTCCCAACAGCCTTGTTTTGCTGCGCTGCTTGGTTCCCCTTGGAGTATATCCGAAACTGCACAAAAATAACACCGTCCTCGACGATTGTGCCAAAGCTGCCGAGGAGCCACGGCAGGGCCCTCAGGAGATAGTCCCTGTCCTGGCTGTAGCTCATCACGCTGGCCCCGTAGGTGAAGTTGCCCGTTAGGGAGAGGAGGAAGAACAGCAGGGCCAGGCCCTCGCAGGATTTCTCCTTGTAGTTTTTGATGATTTGGGGGATGCGCGCACTAAACACGAGAGAGCTCTTGTTAGTAACTGGGTGTTTGGGAGGGGGACAAAGACCAAAGAAAACTCACCAGAGATAACAAACAGCGGAGATGTACCCCAGCACCATCCCAATGATCGCCTGCGGCTCGGCAGAGATGGGCTCGGTATCCACAGGAAGATCCGGGGAGTCCCAGGCGCCCATTCGGTAGGAGATGAACCAGCCTGCTCCGCCAACCACCCAAACCGCCAAGAGCGAGAGGGCGTTGTGAAGCCACGGGTTGGAGTCAGGGGTGTCGTCTTCGCCAGTTATGATTCTAGTCAACGGGTCGAGGTTGGACGAGCGGCGGCGGTGGGTGGAATGACGTCTGTGGGAACCAGGGAGGAGGGTCTGGGAGTCAGATCGGGGCCGTCGGTGTTCGCTTACGAGGGGAGTTTCCTCGTTGGCTGGGGTGTCCTCCACCGCGGTGGTGTCAGAGTCTGCCGAGGGATGGCGGTGGGAGTGTCTGCGGTGACCATGGTGGTGGTGGTGGTGGTGGTGTTGCTCGCGTGCGCGCCGGCGGGCATTGATGGTGTTGTAGTAAGTACATTGGGTGATGAGGATCATGTCGGCGACGCAGAAATACATTCCCAACGCAATGGAAGAGGGGGCGAGAGAGGTCCAAAGCGCGCCGGAGAGGTTGGCAATGTCGCCGAGGAGCCAGATGAGGAGGAACTTCATGGACAGAGCGTCGGCGGATTTGGCCTTGTAGTTTGCGATCAGCTGGGGGAGGAGGAGGCATATCCAGGCCGTTAAGGATACGCTGCCAAAGATTCCCGACAGCGCCTCGCCGGCGGTGGGCGCCTGGAGTATCGATGGGAGGCTCATGATGAGGCTCGCCATGACGCAGGTAGATTTGCGATCGAGGGTCAGGTAGGTGTTTTCGATCAAGGACGATAAGGATTGGAATATAAGGAAATAATAGTTCGGAAACAGGTCATCAGAGTCGTCGAGGCCGAGGTCCTGTCGGCAGCAAAAGATTTTGCGCACCTTGACACAAAGGATCAGGTGAGGAGGTTAGGGAGCTGTCACGGTCTGTGGAATCTGAGTCAAGCCTCCAAGACCTCTGAGCGAGCTTATCGCCATGCCCTGGCACAGCGAGATCTGCAGAGATAAGAGAGCCCCGACCCCGGAAAAGGTTTAAAGCTCTGCGCCCCCGCCCTCCCCCCACGTTGGTTCTTGCGCCTCTGGTTGGGCCGTTTGGATCTGGGCTGACTGCACATTTGCATCACTGTCCAAGTCCCTGCAGGTATCGCGTAGCTCGGACGACAGCGGCAGGCATTTTTTGTTGTCATCGTCTCCATACAGCGCACAAATATTTCCAATTCCATCATCTTCACCACCACGGTTACCACCATTGAGGTGCACCAAAGCCCCGCCGTCTCTGGATGCTTTTGCGGGGGAGTAGCGTGCCAAGGGGCCGATGTTGGTGAATCTGCCCAGTCATCTTCACCGATTACGCATCACTGCCTGCCGGGAGCTGGGATGGCCAGCTTGGCAAGCTGCCGGCACTCCGTTCAGCATCCGATGATGCAGAAGATAGCTTCTCAATTCAGTACTTGATAATCGCAACTGCCGGTACAAACACAATTGTAAAGAAGAGAAAGACTGGTGACCGTATGTACAGTCTCAATGGGTTGAGACTCGTGCTGTTGTGTTTACCAATGTGGCACACGTGAGGTTCCTTGACGTTGGACCCCTGTGGCACCTGGTCTTGATTGATTCGCTGGGAGGGTTCCTCTGCCAACATTTGGTCACTTGGTGGGTGTGGGCGGCTGAGGCGGTCAGCCAGCCGCTGCTCTTATCGGGCGTGTCAGGCATAATATCAATCAGATGGACTTGCCGCTGTCATTCATTCACACATCATCCAAGACATCCTGTGACAGCTATTATTTTGCTTGTGTAGCACATATTTTGTTTTTGTGTATCACATTGTTTTGCTGGCATTGAGTTCGCTGCTTTGATAGACCAAAACACCACAGAAACCATGAGGTTATCATCGGTTGCAGTGAGCGCTGCGGCGTTGCCGGGGGCCTTGGCATGGGGAGGTGAGTTTGTTTACTTTTAACATGTCGTCATACCCCTATCCTTTTTTCATCGATTGAGATGAGATGGGATGAAACAGGATGAGTTGATGCTGACCGGGTGAACAATAAGGCTTCGGTCACATCACCGTCGCCTACATCGCCTCCAACTTCGTCTCTGGTTCCACCACCTCCTATCTCCAGACCCTCCTGCGCAACGACACTGGCGACTACCTCGCCGGCGTCGCCACCTGGGCAGATTCCATCCGCTACACCAAATGGGGCCGCTTCACCTCGGGATTTCACTACATCGACGCCCATGACAACCCGCCTAGTTACTGCGGCGTAGATTACGACCGCGACTGCAAGAAAGAAGCCGGCTGCGTGGTCAGCGCTCTGCAAAACTACACCTCCCAGTTGCTGGATACCGAGCTTCCCCTCTGGCGGCGGGCACAGGCAGCCAAGTTTGTGATTCACTTTGTCGGCGATATTCACCAGCCGCTGCATACCGAGGATGTAGCAAAGGGAGGGAACGGGATTCATGTCACGTTTGAAGGGAAGGAGCTGAATCTGCACCATGTGTGGGATACGAGCATAGCGGAGAAGCTGGTGGGCGGGATTCACAGGAAGCCCTATCCGTTCGCGAAGAAGTGGGCGGACGAGCTGACGGAGGAGATCAAGAGCGGCAAGTATGCGGCGGATAGCAAGGCTGGCTGGCTGAGGGGAACGAATATTACGGATCCGATTGCTACGGCTCTGGGCTGGGCAGTGGAGGGAAATGCGCTGGTTTGCACAACTGGTGAGTCTTTTTTGGTGGCGTGAGATACTGACGTGAGAGACAAGGACTAACATGTTTCGGCCAGTACTGCCAGAGGGTGCGGAAGCCATCGGCGGCAAGGAGCTCGGAACGGATTACTACGAGAAGGCTGCTCCTGTAGTTGAGGAGCAGGTTGCAAAGGCTGGGTTCCGGTTGGCCGCTTGGTTGGACTTGATCATCTCGAGCCTCAAGACGCTTGAGCTGCCAGCCTCGTCCGAGCCAGAGCCAGACCTGGAGTCAGATACGCCAGGAGATCTCTAGAAGAGTGTCTCATAAGCGATGTACGAAGGATCCAGGACGACGGGTTGATTAGGGCGATCGTGGCTTCGGTAGTAGGGACGGCATATTTCTGTTATTCATGAAACGATTTGCGTTTGTGTAGTCGTCGAGAATAGTTCCGCTGAAAGCAGTGATCATCGGTGACATCTGTTTTTGCATGACGGAAACAGTGGTGGCTGACCATCTCCGAGAATAGCCACATGCTGTGGACGTAGGCCGTGTGTGGGTGTCATGAGTGCCCATCAATGGCCGTCTTTGGCGCCAAGGGGGCCGCCGTGGTGAACTGTCGTTCTAGTCTGCTAGAGCTCCCCGAAGATTCCAGCGGTTATCCGTTTCGTTTTGGTGATCTTTCGTCACGGGCCTGCGGCAATTGCGACAAATAACGTCTAGCAAATGGATGCTGCCTTGTTGTCTTGACTACGAGAGCTGCCGAGTCTTGTGCTGTAACCTTCAGAGATCAAAGGTGAGGTGGCTGCCATCCTGTTCCTGTTCGTCAACCTCCTCGCTGTGTCTGCTGTAGGACCGAGGCGTTGGCTCGGGGTCAAAGTTGCATCGTTTCAAAGTGCACAGGCGGTGATTTCTTCTTAATGTTGCAGGCCCGGGAGATGTGAGGGGTCTTTTGTCTGTCTCAAGAATTTCAGGGGTTCGCTTCATAAATCTTGGCACAAGGGGCCCCCTGTTTTAGCGAACCCCAGATTTGGGGATGGCGTCTTATCTTATCGCGATCCTTCCGACGTCAATCAGTGCCACCAGGAGGGAACAGAAGGATTGCTCTTCTCCAACTTGTATGACTTGATGAGAAATGACGGCAAACTTTTGGCTCTGACTCGACCGAGCTTGAGAGCACGAGCAGGCCGTTGTCATCCAATCTATAGGTAATCTGGGCCAAGACCTGAGCATTTTGGCCATCGCATCTTTCACCAAAGGGGCCGTTTGTTTGTCATCCAAAGTTCTTCAGGCTGACGAGACAGTTGAGATGAAAGTGGGACGAAACAAATCGGTAGACAGGGCTCTCCAAAATAGGGTTGTTTCGATCGTGTTGCCACGGGCGTTTTTGTCAAGGTTAAATTACAAATTTGGCCTCCCTCCTCTTTCGCTGTGGATGTCACTCTACAGTAACATCGATACCCCAGGTACCGTGACTGATGAGACAGACACCCAGGAACGACGGGGCCAGGACGGAAACAGCCTCAATGATTCAAATGTGTTGAAATATGCAAGCCTACGGCTCGACACGCAGCTTACTTGTTCGAGATTCGACTTTGGATGAACTATCAGATGACAAGGCAATCGAAGATAGGGGTGGCCTGGAAGCCAAGCTACGTTCACCTGGCAGGACTGCGACTGTAATAAGATCCTATCCAGATATTTGTTGTAGCACTGCCTCTAGAAAGGATTTCCGGGCCAAGGTGCTCATTAGCTGCCTTGAGCTGTTAGTCTCCGATCACAGGGCCGACGGGGTATTCCTGCTGGTGAATCTCCGCCGAATGTGACGTCGTCGATGTATTCGTATTCTTCGGGGCAGCCGTGTGGATTTGGTGTACCAAATGGATTCTTTGACTTGCAGCGCTGTAGTATTCCCTATTCCCGACAGCTACACTGACGAATGATGGAGAACCAAAACAGCTTCTGATACAGATAGATATAGGCAGGGCCCATGCGCAAAGAGAATAGATGAAGATCGCACCCTCCATCTGTACACATTCTCCGGGCGGCTGTCGGTACGCGGCGGCTGCAATGCTCCAGGGACGGCTCCTGTGCCGGCCGGCGGTTGATGATGGAAGGCATCTCCGTCGGAGTCGGGAGCCCGAGAAGCGCCTTCAAGGAGAAGTGAAGAATAAGTGGGGGATGAGCTGACTTACAAGGAGCAGAATTCATGCTCGCTCGCTTGCGCTTCATCCCGAGACACAAGCTGCCCGATCGCCACGAAGCGAGGGCGCTGATTGGTCCGAGCGAGAAATTGACATGGATGTCATTGGCTTTCTGGGACAGAAGCCGCATCAACTTCCTCGCAGCGTTTCCCACCACCGCGGCATGGAGAGAGCGCACGCGCTCCAGAGATGCAGTTGGCGCTCAGCAATTTGCTCTGCTACACGAAAAGAAGAACGCGAGCGCTTTGTGTTCCCTATGGCCGCCCTCTTCGTGTCTAGGACGGCCGTTGTGGACGGCGAGCAACTGGCCTCCCGGCACTTGGAAAATCTGGGGAGTCGATGTGCAGTGCAGGCGCCTCGCTGGCCAACTGTGAAGACCGCCAAATATCCATTGAATATTGGACAATGGCATCGCAGATTGACCAATAGCTGGTGCCTTGCTGCAGTCAAGATCCTCCAAGAAGCCATATCTGCAAGGTACACTTTCCTTTTTAGTCAGTGGGAGGGTGTGTGGTGCCCCTCGTACCCCACGTCTGAGAGCCGCAGTTTGCTGAGGACCTGAGGTTTGACATTTCTCCGCTCTTTTGCAGAGAGGGCTGGAGCTGTCGGATTCCATCCTTTTGTGCCACCCTCCGTCAGACGACTCCGACATACCCCCTTGCCATCCCTTTCTTTCTCCCTGCCTGGTGTTTTGGAATCGTGGAGCTGCCACCCCAGCACCCCTACCCAGCACCTCCTGCTCCGTCCTCCTGCCGCTCAGCTCGCCGTGCCCTCATCCTGGTCTTCCTGGTCCCGGGATGGCTTGGCGGCAACGTCCCTGCTTCTTTTTCTTCGCTGGAGCTCGACGGAGAGAATCGCCAGGGCTCGAAACCGCTTGGCTTGCTGGGGTGTGAGAAACGTCGGCTTGGCGGTATCGTCGGATCGCCGTCGCAGCATCCACCCTCGTCAGCCATCATGCCTCTTATAATACCCACCCGCGATTCTTTACCCCCTCTTCTCCCTTCTTCTTCGACCATGTCCTCTTCTTGCGGCCTGTGGTGATTTGTGTGTCGTTTTACTTTCTTTCCTTCATTCGTTCCTTTCTCGCCCCTTGTGGGTTGTACATTCTCCGTCGACACTAGCTGTCGTTTACCATTCCTTAACGACTTTTCAACTTTTCTGACGGTCTGGTACCATCTACGCTTACGATTTCCTTCCTCCTCTCGACGGTCCGCCGATCTATATCTCTCTCTCGTTGTTAGAAAGTGTTCGACTCTCAAACACCCATCATGTTGATGAAGAACGCGGTAGCGGCCCTGATGGGTTTGGCCATGGTTGCTGAGGCGGCATCGGTTCACCAGTATGGAACCCCGACACGAACTGTGGGAAGACGGCAGTTTGGCAAGAACAACAACCGCTTTGGCGGTGGTCGGTTCGGTGGCAACAACGGCCAGAACAACAACAACAATAACGGCCAGAACAACAACGGCCAGAACAACAATGGCCAGAACAACAACAACAATGGTCAGAATAATAATAACAACAACAACAACGGCGGGAACAACCAAGGGTCGCAGACTTGCCTGGCTGCGGCTGCTCTCCAGACTGGTTCGCAGTCGACTGGTCAGAACGGTGCCCAAGCTGCGGATGGTCAGGTCAACTCTGCTACGTATGTTAACGGAATCGATTTCATCAACTTGGTCATGTGTTGTAGTAAAGCGTCCAGGGGTATTAACGGTTGATAAATAGTGACGATGCCAATTTCATCAACTTCTGCCAGGGCAAGACACTGACCAACGGTCTGCAAAACCGTGATGGCTCCTGCAACGGTATTCGTAAGTGATCATCCGATGAACTACCATGAAAATCCTTGCTCAGAGCTAATATGACGCAGCAATGGGTGAAATCCCCTCTGCCGCCCGCATGGTCTCGGCCGTTATTCTCAACCCCAAGAACGGCGATGATCTCCCCGCCTTGACGACCTTCCAGATCCAGGTCAATGTTGCCAACATGCAGCTCGGCGCCTTCACCAACGCCACCAGCACTTACTACTCGGCTCCCCAGACCCTCAACGGGGCCGGTCAGATCATTGGCCACACTCACGTCACCGTTCAGGACACTGGCAACACCTTGAACCCCACCCAGCCCCTCGATGCCACCGTCTTTGCCTTCTTCAAGGGCATCAACGATGCTGGTAATGGCAATGGTCAGTTGGCCGCTGAAGTCACTGGCGGTCTCCCAACTGGCTGCTACCGTGTCTGCACCATGTCGAGTGCTTCCAATCATCAGCCCGTTCTGATGCCCGTTGCCCAGCGCGGTTCCCAAGAGGACTGCCGCTATTTCTCTGTTGGCGGTGCTTGCGCCGCCAACAACAACGGCGGTGGTAACAATGGTGGCAACAATGGTGGTAACAACAACAACAATAACAACAACGGCGGTGGCAACAACAACCAGGGCAACCAGGGCCAGAACAACCAAGGCCAAAACAACCAAGGCCAGAACAACCAGGGCCAGAACCAGGGCCAGAATCAGGGCAATCAGGGGCAGAACAACCAGGGCAACCAAGGTAATAACCAAGGCCAGAACAACCAGGGAAACCAAAATAATAACCAGGGCAACCAGGGCGCCGGAAATCAGGCGGGCGGCGGTTCGGGGGCCGCAAACAACGGCAATAATGGCGGCAACAACAACCAGGGCGGTAACGCCGGTGCCAACGCCGGCGGTAATGCCGGTGCCGCCATTGCCGGCATCCAGCCCCCTCCCGTGACCGACTCTGGCAACGCGGATCGTCCGTTTGCAGTCAACGGCAACACGTTTGTGACCAGGCAGGAGGCTCAGTTCCGTGCTTGTGCCATCCAGAACAACGCCTGTGCTGGTGCCGTCAACTCCGGCCAGGCTCCTGGTCGAAGCGTTCCTGACTGCAACGCGCAAGAAGCGGCTTGCCGAGCGGCTGCTTAAGCGTGCTTTGCGCTTGTTTCTCAGCATGGTGCACACACACCACTCCCGACATCTCCTCACGGCGTCCGCTCCCTTGGAACTTGTTCTCAGGAGCCGGTCCTGAGCGATACTTGTTTTTTTATTGGAGTCTTTTTCGGATGATACCCGGTCTGTCTTGCTAGCGCTATGCCTGCTTGCCACGCCATGGAATGTCACGGATGAGAGCTGTGTTGGGGGATCTACAAAAGCTCAAGACAATGGGAGTGTTGTAGTGTGTGTGTGTGTACCATATTTTTACCTTGTTTTCTTTGTGGTTATTTTTTCTCCCTAATTCTTTGGCCGCGGCTCTGTTGTTATTGTGGATGATGGTTGCAAGCAGGCGGGCGTTGCGTTGTGTGTTTGTTATTCAGATGGATGGGATGGATGGATGAAGGGAAGCCCTCCCCAATCGCTTAGAAAAGATCTTTCCCTCTCTTGGAAGTCGTTTTGAAATGTTTTTTATTTTGGATATATTTTATTTCTCTTTTTTTACAGACACAACCCATGGAAAATGTAATTGTGATGGCAGTTTATCATTTGAGGGTAGAGCGGAGGGTTTAGAAATGTGAGCGAGCTGGGAATCTGAGGCTACCTGGTCTGTGACTGGGAGTGGAGGATGAAGAGCGAGTGAACAAGAAAAGGGGGAGCAACCTCACCGCGCCGCGGAGGGAGGTGGGGAGTATGGAGGTCAGGGGTTGGGGAGTTAGGTAGAGAAGCAAAACGAGGGTTTTTTTTTTGTGCGGTGCAGACTCGAATTCGGGTGAGATCTTTTCCGTGAACTGCTCCGTGTTGAAGGGTTTCATGGCTGTGTTTCGAGTTGCGAAGGGTTAGGGAGGAACGGGGGTAAGTGGTGAAACGTGGACAGGCGGGTAAGGGATGTATAGGGGGTGACGGATCAGGTAAGCGGCAAGGGGCACTTACACATGCACGTGGAAGTTTGTTACCTTTTTGGCTGGTCGGACAATGGGCGATGGTTTGGTTGAATGGGTTGACTGTCTGGGATTGAGACTACTTGGCAGATATGGGGAAAGAGATGGGATGAACTGCATTGTGGCTTTCTGCCTGAAATCCCAAAAGGGTTGTCTGATTGAGATGGAATCATCTTGTTCCATCTCGACGTTGGCGGTTGAGTCTTGGTAAGTGATGATCGGTGTAGAAGGAGACCGGTATTTATTGGAACGACCCTGAAAGATAATCAATAGGCGTCTCAACATACTGTCGAAAGGTGTTGGATAGTCGAGTCGTAGTTCTTTCCGTCGTGATTTTGTCCACAATGTGCCTACCTCATGACGGGAGGTATGCCTTCCTCCCATACGATATTGGGATATTGAGTTGAATGCGCCTGCCTTACCCCATGGACCGCTCGTCACACAGCTTTTCTGTTAACCTGCGTCTCTCTCCAATCTTCAACCTTTCACCAGCCACCAAACATCATCAAAGAACATTGTTATTTGATACTCGCCATGCTGTCCTCACCCATCCTTCAAAGTCTCCTGGTCTTGCCGGTCAACACCGTCACAACAACAGGGCCCTCGGAGATCTACCCCACCAACCCTCAATCAAGCTATTTCATCACCCGTGAGTTGGTTCCCAACCGTACCTAAAGCTTGCTTGCTGACGACCCGCACAGTCAATCTGGGCACGCCTCCTCAGCCCATCCGCCTCACGCTCGACACCAGCCACTATGGCCTGTAGGTATGGCCTCCAGCCGATGCCGTTCCCAACCCCATGCCAGGCGGCGAAGGGCAGGAACAATACATGCCCACTCGATCATCCACGATGGAATTGACAAAGTATTTTGCTTCTCCCATGAGGGAAGTCTACAAGCGTGTTCCGACAGGCGACAGACTTGGCCGAGGTGATCTTCAGGTTGAGGTGAAGGGGGCGGTTTGGAAGGACACTCTGCGGATACCTGATGAGCCGCGGGTATCGGTTGAGAATATGCCCATCTCACTCGGGTTTCCTACTTTTATACGTGATTGGGATATGGACGGCAAACCCAATCCCTACAAAAATGGCACCGTGCCGGGACACTAGGGGGATCACGGCGGTTCGATTGGGCTTGCAAGGCAGAGCGTCTTTCTGGAGAGGTTGCGTAAACAGAGGTACATTCAGTCAAAGGTGGTCGGCCTTTTCTTTGGGGGTGGTAACCGAGCGCAGGAGGGCAATTTGGTACTGGATGGTGTCGATGTGGGCAAGTTTACGGGGCCATTGGGGCTGATTCCGCAATCCGAATTGACTCCTACAGATAGCCCTATTGACGGAGGATTTGACAGGTACAGAGTCTGGCTGGAATTTCTGCAGTTTGACAGGGGACCACCTGTTGGTAAGGCTACGTTCTTCCTTGATTCCTCCAGGCCTACAGCAGTTAACCCGACGTCTGATACTATTTGTCTACTTAGCGCCTGGCATTCCAACACCTGATCCTGTCAAGGTCCCATACCACAGATACAACGGCTCCCGCATACCCGTCACCCTCGAAACTTTCAACAGTCTGACGTACCTCCCCAAGCACCTGGTGGAGGCCATCTCGGCCGACCTGACCCAGTTCTGGGGGCCACATGAATTGGACAGGCAGCATCCCGAACGGGTATTGTGTAATTGGTTCCGGAAGGAACACTCGCGAGCAAAATTTACCTTTGGGTTCAAGACGGAGGGTACAGGGGAGGTGGTGAGGATCAAGGTGCCGGTCACGGACTTGATATACGTGGCGCAAAGGACAAAGTTTGGTGATTTGTGCCATCTGGGTATTGTCGAGACCCAGGAGGGAAATGCGGCTCTTGGGACGGGGGTGATGAAGCATGGGTACTGGGTGTTGGATGCAAATACTACAAGGGTGAGGGTTGCGGAGGGGATGGACTGTGGGAGTAAGGTTGTGGGGTGGAAGGAAGGGAAGAAGTTTAAGGGGGAGTGTGGGAAGGGGAGGACGGTAGGGAAAAGTGGCAAGAAAAATGGGAAAAGTGGCAAGAAAAATGGGAAGCCGACCGAGAATGAGAACACTGGGTCGAAGTGGAAGCCCAAAGTTCCACTGCAGCCTCTACCGAACTTCCCGTTTATGTCTGAGAGTGGGAGGGTAAGGTGGGAGGGTTGGGTGGTGGTTTTGGGGGTGTTGGTGGGGACTATGATGCTGTGAGAAGATGGCAATGAGTTTTTATGTAGAACCTAATCAGTAATTCTTTTATGAATGGATCGGGACTGTGGTGTGTGTAATAACCTTCCGAATAGGCCTTTAATAACAGGTAATAGGCCTGGAAAGAGAGTTGGTGAGTCTTGAAAGAGAGTTCACAAGGTAGGGTTTGGAAGACAGTTTGTAGGCGTTGAAATCCCGTGGATGGGCGTAATGTATGCATCAAACCCGATTGGAGTATCTTTTCATGTTTTTAAACGGAGTATATAGCTCTGTAAAGATGAACAAGTAGCTCAGAAAAGCATGTCTTGGGAGGTTTAAAAGCCCCCTAGACAAGATATCTACAAGCAACTATCAGGTCCTCTGGGGATAGTGGTTGGTGTAGCAAGGATCTGTCTGTGGTATCATGGGTATATATATATATATACATGACAATGTCGTTCTATGGTGTGCTGCTTAGGAGAGTATGGACGTAGTATACAGGGGATAATACTCGAGGAACCCACGGCAGCCATGATAATTTTCGAGGCCAGGGACTATGTATGTTATGTATCTTGGTCAATACCTGAAGAGAGAAGGCTTGGTATTTGGTTGTGTGCCCACAGGATGAACGGTTCCTGGTTTTATTGGTGATGGCTTTGGTATTTTTGTGTTGTACCGTTGGATAGCTAATCTGAAGCAGGTGGGAGAGTGAGTGGTAATGTAATGGGACAGGCTTGGATGTCGAGTATGCTCTTTTTGTTTTCGGGCAGAAAGCGTCACGATGGCTGGGTCGGACTCCTCTGGTCAAGTGCGGTAGATGGGATAGGAGGGAGGTCGTTTGGTGAAGGCAAAAAAATAAAAATAAAAAGCATCATTGATGCATAGGGCCTTGATTCCATGACGAAAATAACAATTCACAAATGGATTCAAGGGCCGCTGGTCTAGTGGTATGATTCTCGCTTAGGGTACACTCTAAAGCATTGCTTGCGAGAGGTCCCGGGTTCAATCCCCGGGTGGCCCCCATTCTTTTGGATTTTTGGTATTGTGGTGGTGGTGTTGTTGCTATTGTGGTTCTTGGGGTTGAAGAGACGCCGCCCTTTTTTTTTTTGGTGAATGGCGCGGGGTGTGTTCACAAAAAGATTGTTTGACACGGACAATATCATGATGGTGCTTACCTAACCATCGTCGCCGTTACCGTTCGGGTTGCAGGGCCCCTTGTCGGCTGGCGACCCCTGGCAGCGGCGCAAGGGTCGCGGCAGGGGTTGGAGAAGAACATCCGCGTGGGCGGCGCCACCAGGGTTCATCCCTCTCCAATCAATCGGATGACGATTGGGACTCTTCTTGATGGGCAAGAGTTGATATCAAGTAACTGAGAGATGGTTGGGTCTTTGCGATGTTTCCTCACTTTATACAGAGATTGGTTCATTTATAGCATAGCTGTGGCTGGTGAGTGTCACCGCGTGACATTTCGTCTCATCGTTTCAAGCCTGAAACTGTCACCAGCCCAGAGAGAGGGAGCGGGAGGGAGGGAGAGGGAGGCCAGAACAGACGGCCCCGCATTCCCTTTCCAGCACTGTCGCATCTGAAACCTCTTGGTGGTCGGGCTGCTTTGGCGCCGGCGTAACGTTCGTGTCGCCGTCTCGCCTGGCTTCATTCTCTTTTCTCCTCTCTCCTCTTTTTCGCCCGTGTTCGCGTTTGTCTTGGTCTTGGTGTCTTGGTTCGTGCTTTGTCTTGTCTGGACTGGTCCATTCGCTTCTTTCCCTTTTCTTCTCTTCTCTTTTGACGTAGTGATTGATCACCGTACAAACATTGTTCTTTTTTGATACTCACAGCCTGGAGCTGCTTTTTTATTTTTGCGAATACCCTCATTAATTTTACGTACCCTGCCTTGCCTTACTTAATTCGACACATACATACATACAAGCAACACCCGACGAAAAGACTGGATATTTCCAAACCCAAAAACAAGACAAAATGAAGTTCATCGCCGTTGTCATGTCGCTTTGCGTCTCCCTCGCCAGCGCGGGAGTGGTCATCATCCCTATCAAGCCAGAGCAGGTTGTTCCCAAGGCGTCGGAGGATTGCTTCTTTGGCGTTGTAACGCCCATGGGGTGCGGGTATGTGCTGTCCCTCTTCTTTGGCTGGGCTATCATCGGCTCTGTTGCTAACCAACTGTTCGTGTATGTAGACCTCTCAGGAATAATTAGGCAAACCCACGCCTAGGTGTGATGTTTGTTGGGACAAGCTGCCCGATGATGGAACTACGAAAGGTCGATCTCATCTTGCATGCAAAGAGCTGGGCGGGCCGGGACTCGATGGGATGGCGGCTTACGGGCTACCTACTCGACCGACCACGGAGCAACCTGTTGAACTTCGGATGGGACAACAGAACCCCCGTCTTCGGATACTTTTCGCCAGTTGATAAGACTATGGGGAGAAACCGGGGGGGATACACGAGTTCAGTCAGCAAAGTAGTTCGATTGGCTGTTGGAGTAATGGCGAATTACGTTACGCTTGGTACATACACTCGACAATTGCAAGAGCTGCCCTGCTTGCGATCCGGGCTTTGGCTGTGTTGGGATAGGAGGGAGTTTATATGATGGGGGACATTCGCTTCTTTTGATACCTCTATTCTTGAGATATATTTTATTTTTTGGGAACATGCATGGTCTGTTGTATTCAAGCATGACTTCATCCACCTCGCAATGCATTGTTTGGAAGTAACATAGGCTTTTGCTATGACTATCGTGACTTTTCCCCAAATTTGTAGTAGTGCTTTGGTGATATTCGTAGTTTCCTATTCATTCCCGTGAGACAGATATGGTAGCCCACACAGAGCAATCTCAAGAAGTCTTTGAGGAATAATGCCTTTGGATATATTCACTTAATAACTATGCTGGCTAAAACCCACCCCTTTCATCTAGTAGTCTATTTATTATATTGGTCACCAATCACAGTACGTCACCTGTAGTGTGTACACTTCCTCTGCTCCGTGGTTTGGTGTTCGTTGTTGGCTGGATGTTTGCCTTTAGTTGTTCGTTTGGCACCTTCCCTTCTGCTTCTGCGGATCATATAGGCTGGGTGATATGAAAGGTTCCAGCTGCCATCTACTCTGCTGTGTTATATATTTCTGTTGGGCCTATGGCACCTGTAACTTGTGTCTGGCGGTATTTCACATGTCGCCCGGTGACCAACTCCTTTGTTTACAGCTCGTCTATATCTTCAACCAGAGGTTGGATCACATCCATTCCCACTCGCTCATCAACCAAGTGATCATCCAGCTCATTCATGTTTGCCCCGATATCTTTCTTGTGTCTAAGTTGTACTGGAGGCTCTTGAAGACAGACTTCTCCCATTTCGATTACCAACAGATTCTGCTATCGTCACATCCAACTGTCAACATGACCTACACTCGCCGAAGAAGACCCAACCCCAACACCTATATTCCCGGCCGCACCACCACCACTACCAACAGCAACAACAACAGGCGTTCCCGTCTTATCAGCCCCGACATCACAAACAACATCCACGTCCGCTTCGCCCGCGAATCTGACCTCGACGCCCTCCTCAACCTCTCCCTCCCCGCCAACCTCTCCCTCCCCATCTGGAATTACATCTTCCCCAACCTCTCCCGCGACCGCCGCCTCCACCCGGAATACAACACCTTCCGAAACCTCCTCAAGCAGCACATCAGCTGCTGCATCCACGACTGCTGCTCCCTCTACCTCGTCGCCGAGTCCCAACCCGCCGCCGGCACCCTCCTCGCCGCAGTCTGCCTCGAGTGGCTATCCGACCACCCCCTCCAAGACCGCAAGCTCAAAGTCATCCCCTTCACCTTCCACAAACGAATCGTCAACGCCGGCGAGGGCAAAGACCAGTGGTATCAGTTCAGCACGCCCCCCGACTGGGAAACCCACCAACCCCCTCACCCGAGGGAGGAGGAAACCCCCTTTGAGCACACCATATCCGGCTTCTTTTCCGACCCCAACAACTACGACGACACTGCTGCTGCTGCTGTCAACAGGAGAGAAACCGCCACCCGGCTTGGTCAGCTGTCCGAGGGTCTTGCGACCCTCCAAGACAGGATTCTGCTGTCGACGGCGGTGTGCAGAGCCCCTATCGATCCGGGCAGCGGGGTGTGGGTGAATACCCCGTTTTCGCTTTGCTTTGGTCAGGATAGTGGTGTCGAGGAGAGGCAGGCTGCGTTGGGGGAGATGCTGAACTGGATGAGCGATGTCGTCAGCCTTGGTGCCAAACCGCGCCACGAACTCGGTGGGCCGGATGGCATCGCGCTGGTCTTCCCGCTGTCACAGCCGCGTGACTGGATTGAGAATGGGACGACGGATCGGTTTTTGGGGTGGCATAATTTCGCTCGGGTGAGGAGGCCGGTGGCGGACGTTGTTGTCGAGGTGGAGGAAGAGATGGTGGTGGAGATAAAGAGGGAGTTCGAGAGCGACGACAGGGGCGAGGAAGGGGATAGGAACGGGGGTAGGAAGTTATTGGAGCAGTACGAGCTTTGGTTCCGGGAGGCGAGGTTGGAACCGAGGAGGAGGGGGGAGTGGGTTAGGTATAAACCTGAGGAGACATATCGTTTGATGAGGACAACTGAGGCGCGAAACAGGAGGAGGAGGGAGGAGGAGGCTAGAAGAAGGGAGTGGAAGAGGAAGAGGGAGGAGGAGGCGAGAAGGAGGAGAAGGAGAGAGGAAGCTATGAGGAGAAGAAGGAGGACGGAGGATTCGTGGGTGGAGAGTTATATTGTGTAGAGCGTGGGCGGATTTGGCCATGAAATCGACGATGCTTCATGCTATGTCGTCGTGGAGATAAGCCACGTCGTTAAGTTATGAATATAGATATGGAGCTATCGCAAAGGGAAATAGCAAAACGTATCTTAAAGGCCTTGGCTTAGTGGTTGAGGGGGGGCGTACCATACAGAAACCGGATCTGCCACGCCCGGAGTTCGATTACAAAACCAAGTCGTGGGCCGGGAAGATTGGGACGAAGCACCAGCTAGCAAGTAGACACTCCTGGACTTGAAGATATCACCCGTGACTTGAGAATAGAACGATTCTAGGCAGCGACAGTGGCAATAGTTTCATGATGTTAAGAATGACCAACACACTGATGTTTCAAAGAGGATCACAGTTAACTAGAGAAAATATCATCTGTTTTCCTTCTTTGGACCCGTGCTTGCGATATCAGTTCATGACCAACCCGTGGTAATTTCAGTTGGGGCAGTTTCTTTGCTCCTATCTAGTCACGACACCAGCAGCTGCCAACAGGTTTCGCCATGTCTGGTATCGTAGCTCAAGTCAACCCCGGATTCTTCAACCTTTCAGGTATAAAGGCGGTTTGCCCATCCACTTTATCTCACCAAGCTCACACCGCCACTGTTTCCTCGAACACTGCTATCGCGATGAATACAGCCGCCAGTCCACAGCCTGGTACTGCTACTGATGCAGATATTGAGGTCCGCTCCGCACGTGCAAGAGATATCGATGCTATCTACCAGTTAAACTTGCAACAATACTTCGAGTCACCTGTCTGGAATCATGTTTTTCAGGGTCTTTCGACAGAAAGATCCGAACACTGTTTTTACAAGGAATTCGAATCTCTTATCAAAGAGCACATCAAATATAGCATTTATGATTACCGCTGCTTCTACCTCGTCGCCCAGATCTTCAATACATCAACCAACAAGCAAGAGATAATTGCGTCTGCCTGCTTTGAATGGATCACCAACCACCACACGACTCGGAACCCAAGCAGAGCACACATCGCCCACGATCGAGTGCACAAGGTCCATAGTACCTTGTTGGATAACATTGCAAAATCGCACCTGGAACACAAACAAGACGCCGAAATCCGCAAGTCGTGGGAAACGGCCAACCCGGGCATACCAATATCCGGCTATCAAGACAACTATTCCACCATCGCCGACTTCTTCTCAACCTACCACACCCGCCCCTCCCAGCCTAACATCCCCCAACTCCCCCGCCCGATTTCAGAACGACTCCCCCATGTCACCCAGCACTTCACAACCCTCGAAATACAAACCCTCATCCCCGTTCTCGGCACCAAGAAGCCCAAATACGCCACCTTTAGTCACCTTTTAGATGCCGACCTAACCTACCCCGGCCTCTGGTCCTGCACCTCCCTCGCCATCAGCCCCTCCACCCCCCACAGACAGCCCGCCATCTCCCACCTCCTCTCCTGGATCCACGACGCCGCCAGCCTCCCCCTACGCAGCCCTCCCAACAACAGCCCCCCGGGCCCAGACCCCATCTGCCTCTGTTTCCCCACCGGCCACCCAGCCCTCCCCGAGATAGCCCTCTGCCCTTCTCCCAGCTTCACCTTGCGCGCCACCTTCGAGGTCCCCGTTGTTCCGCCCAAGTTCTATGACGGTATCATCCCAAGCCTCAGCGGTAGTACCGCAAAAGGAAAAAGGGACACGGTGGCCTACAACCTCTACCAAGCCACGCCCGCAAAGAGAGAGAAGGAGATGTGGACGGAGTGTCTATACAAGCCAGAGTATGCAAAGTGGTTTTATGAAGAAGAGTCTGCGAGAGAGGAGAGAGAGAGAGAGGAGGCGAAAGAGCGCCGCATAAAACAGGCCGAGCTGGAGAAGGAGAAGAAGAAGCAGAAAAAGAAGAAGAAGAAACAACAAGGGGCAAATGACGGGGATAGTAGCGCCGGTAATAGGAGCGATGGTGGCAGTGATAGCAGCATGGAGGTTGTCCAGGCTCAAAGTCGTGGAAGCTTTTAGGGGTCGTCTGGTCTTGCTATCTTCGGTGTGTAGTAAAATAGTAGAGCACTGGGCTATTGAAGGGAACCCAGGCCGTGACCTACCCAAAGTTTCACGTTGATTTATCTTAGCACAAGCATAATAGTCCAATGTCATGACAGTACTGTCTTCGCTCTATTGGCCAAGCCATCTATTTGTCTATCCATCAGTCATCATGGTATCATCCCCACCCTCCATATGCTAATGCACGAACGCTTATAAACACCACATCTAGGCAGTGAAAGCCTTGATCTCGCCCTCCTTGATCTTACCAGCACCGATGAGCCTCGCGGCCTCAGCCTTCCAGACGCTCTTGATCTCATCAGCAACCTTGAGGCCGTTGAGCTTGCTAGCAAGCTCGGCAATCTCCTCAGGATCGATCTTGCCCTGGATGAGCTCGACGTCACCGAGGACGGCATCGATGGTGGCAGGAGAAGCATCGCCCTCAGCAAAGTAGTTGGCGTCCTTGACTGAGCCACGGAGAACACGCTTATTCTTCTTCACAGCGGTCTTGGCCGCCTCCTTGGCCTTCTTGTTGGCCTCACGGTCAGCCTTGGCCTTCTCCTCGGCCTCCTTAGCTGCCTTCTCAGCAGCCTCCTTGGCAGCCTTAGCATCCTCAGCAGCCTTCTTCTCGGCAGCCTCTCTCTCGAGACGCTTCTTGTTCTTGGCGGCGTTGGCCTCCTGGCGGAAACGCTTGATGCGCTCGTCACCAGCAGAGCAATCGTCGAGAAGCTTGCGGAGACGGGCGTTGTCCTCAGCCTTCTTCTTCTTGCGGGCGTTGGCGTTCTTGCGCTCGGTGTGACGCTTCTGGTCACGATTCTCGTTGTCGTCGGGAACATCCTCGTCGAGGTACTCGAACGACCTCCACGAGTCAAAGCTGTACCAGAAGTTGTAGAAGTTCTCAACCTCCTCCCTGGTGGACTTGTCGTCACCAAGCATGGGGACGGGATGGTTCTTGCTGAAGCGGGCCTCGGACTTGAAGACGTTGCCCCAGAGCTTGTAGAAGTTGCCCTTTTGGAGCTGCTTCTTGGTTGGGGGCTCGACATCGGCCTCCTCGTCGACGGAGTCGAACTGGCGGCGCTTGGTGGGGTCGAGGAGGACCTCGGTGGCCTTCTGGATGCACTTGAAGAAGTTGTCGTCGTCGGTGCGGCCGGCGGCGGCCTTCTTATCGGGGTGGTGCTTGAGGACCTTCTTGCGGTGGGCACGCTTGATCTGCTCCTCAGTGGCCTTCCAGCGGTACTTGGAGAGACCGAGGACCTTGTAGTGATCTTGTTGCTAAATTGGAGAAAAACCGTGTTAGTGTCAGGCTACTTCTACCACAGACAAGTGAGTGTACCAACCTTCCAGTCCTTGGCATCGCGGGCGAGCATCATGGGATCCTCGGGCTCGCTGATCTCGCTATCCTCGTCGTTCTCAACCTTCTTGGCCCTTTCTTGAGCCTGGATGCGGTCATCCTCGGAGAAGGTGCGCTTGTGGCGAGCACGGCGGGCATGGGCCAGGAAGTAAGGGCCGACGGGCTCAATAGTGCGCTGGGTGGCACCGCTGAGCTTGCCGACGGTCTTGATGTCCTTCTCGGCAGTCCAGCCCTCAGGGAGGGCGAGGAGAGGGGTTGGCACAACGATGGGGGTGGCCATTTTTGCGGTGTTTGGTTCTGCAAAAGCGAAAGGCTGTCGGAGATCCAAAGTTGACTTGGGGTGGAGGGGCACTTTTTTTTGGTGGTCGTTTGGATTTTTTTGGGCCGAGTTCACAAGAGGGTCCACTTTAAATTCCATGTGCCCAATCAGATCCACCAGAAATGCCGGTCCACATCCCCATCAACGTCGTTGTTCCAGGCCATTCGGGTGTTTCCAATGGCTGACAATGTCGAAGCAGGTCTTGAACTTTTGACTTGTTCCTGTTATCCGAGTTGAGCTGCAACTGTCCTGCATCACAATGGCCGCCGTCCAGTCCTACAGAAACCTCCTGCGCGCCGCGAGGATTGCCTTTGAGGGTATGCATACTCTGGCCTAGGTTTTCTTACACATGCGCCTAGCTAACAAGTCTATTTGTCAGGCGATACTCGAATGCTTACCGGTGCCCGCGAGTCGATCCGTAGAGCCTTCCGTGACAAGGCCACCCTCCCCGCCTCAGACCCTTCGATTGAACCCGCTCTGAAGCATGCCGATGAGGTTGCCACTTTCTTGAAGGCCAATGTTGTACAGGGTATCAAACAGGAGGACAACACATACAGTAAGTCCCCCTTGCAACAACTCTCGAGTGAAGGCGTGGCGCTAACCACACCACATAGAGCTCCGGATTCACGAACACACCGAAAGAGGCGACAACGAGTCCATCAAGTTTGCGAACAAGAGCCCAAGTGTTGGCGGGGTCAAGTGCTGCTCTCAGAGGTAGTGGACCATGATGTGTGGACATGAAACATATTTGCAAAGCTTGTCGGCGCATTGGCGATTTTGTTTCGCCTTGTATTGTATAGCCGTCTATGATACCCCTCAGTGTACAACAATGTAACAATAGTATAGCATAACATGATGCAGATGCAGTGGTGATAGCTCCTGTACCCTAAACTGCCCCTTGGCAATGGTTGCCTCCCAAACGCCATGCCGAAATCAAAAACACAAAGACTTTTGCTCCTTAGTTACCAGCCAAACTAGCATATTGAACGTCATCCTGCCCTGGGGGTGGCGCAACAAGGAGCCCACCCTGGTCTTGACCTTGGGAAGAGGCACCTCCCTCCTCAGCCCTCCCTCCTTCAATAGCTTTCGAGTTGGTCTTCCTCTTGGCCTCAGGGAAGGCGGATCGTCCATCGCGCAACATCTGCCCCCGCTCCTCCCTGTTCATGTCCCCAATGGCCTTCGGGACACTCCACCTAATCCTAAGAGGACACCCGGCGATGACGGCGCGACCCTTGCACTCAGCAGCGGCTTGCTCGGCTCCTTCGCGAGATTCGTAGTTGACGAAGGCACAGTGGGTCATATGCGACACGACCAGAGATTTGATCTTCCCAAAAGCCTTGAAGAAGTCCCGGATCTTGTATTCGGGAAGGTCGTCCTCGATGCCGGTTACGAAGAGTGACATGATAGTCTGATCCGAAGGAGGCATCCAGTCCCTGGGTCCTGGTGGAGGCGCATTAGCAGGGATCGGTCCCCTCTTCCCTCCTGGTCTCGCTCCCACGGCAGCTGCCGCTCGTGAATCTCGTGTTCGGATCGGTCCAGCACCGCCAAGTCCTGCTCCAACGGCCGGATTTCCACCCGTCGCGCTCCCGCTCCCCGATGGTCCCCCGGACACTGTGTTGCCTTCCGAATCCAACTCTTTCCCTTTCCTGAAGTAGGGCTTGCTCTGCGCCAGCCTCCTCAGCAATTCTCTTGCTTTCTCGTCCGTCTTTTCGTATGCCTCAATCCCTGCTCTCCCTTCCTGGATGGCCTGTTCGTTGTTCTGCGCAAAATACTCCCGGTTGATCTCGCTCTGGGGCCCGGGCGCGATGAGCTCGAGCGCTTTGTCTCTGATAATGATGGGTAAACCGAACTGTAGATCCATGATGCAGCACTGGCAGGCGTTCTTCAGTCGGGCACATGTCAAGCAAATGTTGGTGCGCTTCTTGCGACCATGGGCGCGGCCCTCGCCAGACCAGCTAAACACGGTGAACGGTCTCGTACATAATTTGCATTCAGCGCCGTAGTCTTCTTTGAGCATCTTGACGTAGGGGTTTGTTGGTAGGCAGTTTTCGCATACGGATGGGAAGTCGGTGGATTCCCAACCGGAGCGGTTCAGATCTTGTTTGATTTGTGGTGGCATCTTGGTCGATCGGTTTGTGGCAACTGTCGCGCGTGCGAGATAGGTGGAGGTTCGATGTATTGCGCGGTGAGTCTCGGGAATTGCGATGGAAAAAGTTGGAGCAAAAAGGAGGCCGATGATAAATCTGCGCGACGTGGGGTGATGTGATGTTGCAGCAAATCGCAAGCGATGACAAGGCTGATGATGAGTTGAGGTTCGGGTTGCGGCTGGAAATTTGGCAGGGGTTCTGGGGAAGCCGATAAGAAGCTTATCGGTGGCCACACGTTGCGACAGGGTGTGGCTGAAGCAGTGGTCAAAGCTTTTAAACAGCTCTTGGCAGCGTATTCGTATTCGCAAACCTGCGAACCTCGCATGATGCGCATTCGCATTTCATATCAGCCAAAGTACGAATACCTCGGTGGACAAAATCATGCATACGGTATACAATTTCCTAGACTCTCTTGCAAAGTTACAAAGCACTTCGGGGCAACGAAGTCGTCTTAGGAAACATGGAGACAAGTTCACAAGTTAGCCCTTTACCGCTTCTTGGGATACCAACGGTGGAGGTGTTGAAAATCGCCACGCCTGACAGCAACCTACATATGCTAGGCGAGAGCCATACCGCCTCCAGCTGCATACCGCAAGAGCTGTCAGTCAAGACACCAATGCGTATTCGCTGGCCACGCATTGCTAGTCTGATATCTCCAAACGCCATTGTAGAAATATCATAGCTGCTATTGTATGCCGCTGCACCCGAGTACGGTTGCGAGAAAGGGGCGGAAGTTTCCTGAGCACATGCAATTGATCAGAGGTTGTTATGCTTGGCTCGCAACACAGCGACTTCCAATGGTTGCCGTATTCGGCATTAGTGCATCCATTGGCCAATGGGATGGCATTTTCGAGTTCTCCTGCTGCTTGTTCCTGGATCCGATGGATCTAGCTGTGGGTCTTCCCTGGCAGCTACCGCCCCTCCAACGCGCCGGGAGATTGCTGGCCTGTCGACCCCATGTGCCCTTTTTCAATAAGGGGCCGTGAAACTTTTTCCCTACATAAATTAGAGGCCTGCCCACCGCCACATCCTCTCGTTGTCCCTGTCTTTGCGCATCTTCCTTCTCCCTGTCTGCTTCTACTACAGTACTCGGTTTAATCTTTCTATTCACTCTCTTCTAATCAACATTCAACATGGTTTCCGCCGCTCAGATCGCCCTCGAGAAGGAGGACCACCAGCGCGATGCCGAGTTCATGAAGGCCATGCACGGCAAGTCCACCGAGGCGAAGGGTGGCTTCGCTGCCATGCTTTCCAAGGATGCCGAGGCCAAGAAGCTCGCCGTTGACGAGTACTTCAAGCACTTCGACAACAAGAGTGCCGCCACCGAGACTGATGCCGACAGAGAGGTGCGTCTCCACAATTGCGCGCCATGTTTTGCTCCTGACAGTCGACTGACAATGATGCTATTCAGGCCCGCACCAAGGAGTACGCGACTTTGACCAGACACTACTACAACTTGGCGACCGATTTGTACGAGTATGGTTGGGGCCAGTCCTTCCACTTCTGCCGGTATGCCCTCGGCGAGGGTTTCTACCAGGCTATTGCTCGTCACGAGCACTACCTTGCCATGAAGATCGGCATCAACGCCGGTGACAAGGTGCTTGATGTCGGTTGCGGTATTGGTGGTCCCGCCAGAGAGATTGCCAAGTTCACCGATGCCCACATCACTGGTCTCAACAACAACGACTACCAGATCGAGCGTGCCACTCGGTACGCCGTCAAGGAGGGTCTTTCTGGCCAGCTCAAATATGTCAAGGGTGATTTCATGGTATGTTCGCAATCTAGACCCATAACTTCCGAAGCAACGGTGCTGACTGTTTCCAGCAAATGTCTTTCCCCGACAACTCCTTCGATGCTGTCTACGCCATTGAGGCCACCGTCCACGCTCCCAAGCTTGTCGGTGTCTATAGCGAAATCTACAGAGTGCTCAAGCCTGGCGGCAAGTTCGGTGTGTACGAGTGGTTGATGACCGACAAGTACGACAACAACAACCTCGAGCACAGGGACATCCGTCTTGCCATCGAGGAGGGTAACGGCATCTCCAACATGGTCACCATCTCCGAGGGTATCCAGGCCATGAAGGATGCTGGCTTCAACCTCCTTCACCACGAGGATCTCGCCAAGCGCGATGACGCCATTCCCTGGTACTGGGGCATTGCCGGTGAGACCAAGTACATGCAGTCGTACTTTGATCTCTTCACCGTGCTCCGCATGACCCACGCCGGCCGCCGCGCCGTGCACGTTTTCACTGGTTTCCTCGAGACCCTCGGCCTTGCGCCGAAGGGTACCAAGAAGACCGCCGATGCCCTGGCCAAGGGTGCTGATGGCTTGGTTGCCGGTGCCAGGAAGGATCTCTTCACACCAATGTACCTGATGGTCGGCCAGAAGCCCCTCAACTAAAACGATACCCTCGCATGAAGATCTCGATACACGACTGGATGACCTAGGGCCGCTTAATGATGCGGATGAAAAGGATGGGAAACGGCCCTCTGGATTGGAGATAATAGAACCCATAATTGTTTATAATAGTCACCGGGTACCGGAGGTCGTCATATAGGGTTCTGACAGCACCGGCTTGGCTCGGCATTCGTTGTATATATAATAACATTTTATTCGATTGAACCAATCTTGTACTCTTTGATGACTTTGTCAGCATTCCTCGGTCGGCTTTGCATGGGATGGGACCTTTCCGTTGCGGGTCCTGCGGTCACTGCATTTCAGATCTGGTTACCCAATCCCACGCTGTTTGACTGGTCGCTGTAACACCAGATAAGCCCCGAAAAAAAAAGGATATCGTAGGTGAGTGCGAACCGGATGCCCGGGAGAGAGGACTCCGGAGTCGTCCCCAACGCTACAGAACTGCTCTCTATCAATGCAAACTACCAACATGGCAGAATTTCCAGTTTATATGTGCTTCGGAGTTATCAATCTCATCATGACAAGTGTTGAACACCCCACTGGACTCAGCTTCTGTGGACCCCTGGGAGCTGTCAAGTGGAGAGTTTGGTGTGGGTTTGGCCGGCCAAGCTCCCGAGCGCGGACCAGAACAGGGACAGGGATTCAGCTCACTAAGCCGATCCTGAGCTAGCGCGTAATTTGTCGTTGGGGTTCAACGCTCCAGAGTCCGACTGAGCTGTCCCAAGCTTCCATCGACTAGGTGAAAGACAAAAAATTCCCTCTGGCGCTGACCTTCACCTCTTGCATCACCACTTTTTACTCCTCCTCCGGACCTCGCGGATCTTGCACTCGTTTGTGCCTCAACCTCTTCCGAGCGGGCCCTTCGACATCGAGCGAGCTCAGCACTCAAAGCCCGCCCTCCCTCCTGCGACTTAGTGCCCCTGTGGATTCCCTTTTTTTCCCCATCAAAAAATAGTCATGTCGCGTTATCTCCGACCAGCGGCTCGCCTTGCTGCCACCGCGAGGACCTCCGCCCTCCGTCCGGCCACGACATCGCCATTCCTCTCCAGGGCTGCCGTCATCCCCGGCGTACAAAGACGGACATACGCCGACGCTTCCGGCGTCAAGGAGTACACAGTCCGCGATGCCCTGAACGAGGCGCTCGCCGAGGAGCTCGAGCAGAACGACAAGGTCTTCATCCTGGGCGAGGAGGTTGCCCAGTATAATGGCGCATACAAGGTCACCAAGAACCTCTTGGACCGCTTCGGCGAGAAGCGTGTCATCGACACACCCATCACCGAGTCCGGTTTCGCCGGTCTGGCCATCGGTGCCGCCCTGAGCGGTCTGCACCCAGTTGTAAGTGCCTCACATTGCAGCATCCCGCCTTTGCACCGCATCCCCCCACCACAAGCGCGCAACACCACCACTACCAGCACCGCACTACCGCAGCTGTCAAAAAATGTCCAGGCCAAACTCAATTAGTTCTACATGTACTAACAATGCCTCTTAAAATGCATAGTGCGAATTCATGACCTGGAACTTCGCAATGCAGGCGATCGACCAGATCGTCAACTCGGCTGCCAAGACCCTCTACATGTCGGGCGGCATCCAGCCCTGCAACATCACCTTCCGCGGACCCAACGGCTTCGCCGCCGGCGTCGGCGCCCAGCACTCCCAGGACTTCTCGGCCTGGTACGGCTCCATCCCCGGCCTCAAGGTTGTGTCCCCCTGGTCCGCCGAAGACGCCAAAGGCCTCCTCAAAGCCGCCATCCGCGACCCCAACCCCGTCGTCGTCCTCGAGAACGAGCTCATGTACGGCCAGACCTTCCCCATGTCCGCCGAGGCCCAAAAGGACGACTTTGTCATCCCCTTTGGCAAGGCCAAGATTGAGCGCTCTGGCAAGGACCTGACCATCGTCACCCTCTCCCGCTGTGTTGGCCAGTCCCTCGTTGCGGCCGAGAACCTCAAGAAGAGGTACGGCGTCGAGGCCGAGGTCATCAACCTCCGATCGATCAAGCCCCTTGATATCGAGACCATCATCAAGTCACTCAAGAAGACCCACCGTCTGATGGCCGTCGAGTCCGGTTTCCCCGCTTTCGGTGTCAGTGCTGAGATTCTTGCCCTGACGATGGAGTACGGCTTTGACTACTTGGACGCTCCCGCTGCCAGAGTCACTGGTGCTGATGTGCCCACGCCGTATGCCCAGGGCTTGGAGGAGATGAGTTTCCCTACCGAGGGAACGATTGAGCAGCAGGCTGTCAAGCTTCTTCGCCTTTAAAACTTTTGTCTCTCTCCTAAATAACAATTAGAATAGGGGTGGGGGAAAGGCGGGGGTTGAGAGGTTGAGAAGTGTAAGGTGGCTAATGCAAAGGAAGGTTCTTGGCTTTGTGGGAGGCAGGGAGGGGTGGGATGGTCGGAACAGGTACAGGACAAACACAAACACAACAACAACAACAACAACAAACCAGGAATGCAAAAAAGCCATGAAGATTTAGAAGTTCTCTCCAAGTTATGCCTCTTTTCCGTCTTTTTTGTCCCTTTTTTTTTGTTGCTCCCCCCATCATACATACATACGGACGGTTGGTTTCGCGTTGGATTCATTGGTTTGGTGATGGAAACGGTGAAATAATCGGCGAAATAGACAGGCTTTTTCCTTCTGGGGAAAAAAAAAGAAATCTTGATTCTTGTACTTGTACTGCTCGTGTGCTTTTTGTTTTACATTCGGTTGCATGTGTTGATATAGCGCTAATGACATGCCAGCTTCTGTTCAAAATTCACAAAGGATGCTATTCAACGCAACATTGACATGTATATACATGCATAGAACGCATTGCCGCCGCATCTTTCTCGATTATTGAATCTCAAAACACCCCCCAAAGATGGCTGTCATGTCCCAGCTACTGTTATATCTATCAGTGATCTAGCTCGGAAGCCCTTGTCTGGTGGTGAATATCCCCCCAACCCCCCCCCTTCAGTGAGAGTGAACAAGAGTAACAAATGGCCATCCAACTAACCGCCCCCTTCCGCCAAAATTACAAGACATATTACTCAACCGACAATGATATGAATCGGAAACACTGCTCAAAAGCCGAAATCATGGCTACAACGCCCCCTCGCCGCAACGCCTTTCTCCCCATCTTTCTTCTTGAAAGTGATCTTGTCTGCCTGGCCACTCGGACACATATCCTTATTCTCTGCCTCGCCAAACTTGTTCTTGAAAATGAAAAGCGAGCAGGGCGTAAATTCTGTGCCAGTAAGTAACCAGCCGGCACAATCGGGAGTTTTGAAACAGGCATTGCAGCATCCTTCCGGTGTGGTGGACGAATCAAATTCGGGAGGGTTCGAGAATTCCCCATCGCTGACTTGGATGCCGTATATGTCGACACTTGTGAGAAACGACGCCGAGTCTTTGCAAAAGTTGTCGATATTCTGTGACGCCCAGTGTTAGCTTGTTGGAAGACAGGGGTTACCGAAATATGGAGAACTTACAGTCGGGCTTGGTCGAGCCGAGGATGATGATGATGGCGTTGAAGATGATGTTGATGCGTCCCCGGTCGTGTTGTTTGCGGTGTCAGAGGTCGACTGAGTACCACTAAAAGGGCGATGTTAGCAGGCCGAACTAATCAAGCGGGTTGAGAGACTGTTTGCTTACGCCGTCCCAGTCAGAATACCCATCGCTCCCAGAATCGCAAGCACAACCGCAAGAATGCCGAGTACGGTAACGGTGGCGATCAGCCATTGGAGATGGGTGAGCCTTTTGTACCAGGGCTTCTCGTACGGAGGCACCCAGACAGCCTCCCTCATGACGGATCCCTTAGACCCGACAGTGTCGGGATGATGGGGCGAAACATTCCCGTGATAATCCATGCTGGCACTGGTATCTTGAGTGCCGTCGATACTCTCAGGTCTTGGTCCCGCTCCGGTCGTTGCTCCTATTCCCCCCGTAACTCCGGCCGTTCCAGCTTCTAGCGCACCGGGGTGATCGTTCTTGGTACCGGGGTTGTGAACGATAAACTCTGGAAGCGGATTGGTCCAAGTCTCGGCGTACTGGTAGTCTTGACCGTAAGCCTTGAATTCTTTTCGGGGCGGAGGTGGTGGCGGTGGTGAGCGGGTGGTGGACGAATCTAAGATGTCTGAGACAGGTCGGTCTCCTGGGCCAGGACTCTCGGAGGGTGATGTGATCATGTTATTGGGATTCGAAGTGGTCACTGGTTAGTTGGTCAGTTGGCAAGTTTATTGTGAGTCGATATATCGGATGGGTATGATCAGGTGCGGGTGTACAAGGCAGAAGAGGGAGGGGGTAGGGGTCCGCAGTCGATAATAGTGAGTTACAGAAAGTCGAGCAACATGATGAAACTGACCGGGAAGGTAGGTATGCGGGAGATTTGGAGTGAGGAAGATCGGGCAGGAAACTGGGTCCACTTACTTACTGTGTGTGCTGGTTCGGGTGGCCACTGACGAGACGCACAGGTGACACAAGGAAGAACTGACAGCAGTTCTAGTGTAGGAAGAAGTGAGGCAGCCCTGATGAAGAGGGTGAAATCGAGATGATGCAGGAGACTTGCAGCTACCCGCGCTGCAGAGGAGATGTCGCTAATCTGGCGTGGTGGTGACTGAAAACTACTGGTGCCCGAAGAAGTTCACTAGAAGTTGGCGATAAGATGAGATGAAAAGAACTTGGAGGGATGAGCATTCCCAGCCGCTGGCAAATAGATCTCCTGGAAAGAAAAGCCAGACCGCCAGACCTGAAGAGATGGGCGGATGGCGGGTGTGTATTGTCTTGGTTGTGAGACGCTTCGTTGCACCGGCCGTATGGCGACTGGCTGAGATGGTAATACCCACGGCAACACTCACTCGCCTTGAACGACCAGGGGAACAATAACAGAAGAAGATCCAGCATCACGTGTGGGGTCTTATGGGGAGTGTCTGGGTTTTGAAGAAGGCGCTCCTCGGGATGGCTCCCGAACCGTTGTGTCATGGTGGTGCAAACAGGTGATGAACACAAAACCAATTCTGTGCCAATTGACAGGGACCTTACAGACAAACGCGCGCCTTGACCATTCCACACTCACAAAGCTCCGCCATCTTTGGGACGTCATACCCGGTGGCCTCAATATCAGGGGGAAGGAGCGCAGGAGCAACATTCCAACTGATGGTAGGAAGGAGCAGTTGGCTGGGCGGAATATCAACACGATCCCTGCACGTGGAGAAGACTTAAACGAGCTCGTGTAAGCCGCGTCAGCTCCAACACGAGGCCATTTGATTGTCAACGTACACAAAGAGTTAAAGCGGGAGCAACGCGCAAGAACTTCAACATGAAATAAGACTAACTGCCTTGATATGACTCGAAAAGTTCACGATACAGCGGAAACTAGGGGATGCAAGACATGAAATTCCCAAGGTATGGCTGCCCCATCTATGGTTGAAGGAAGGGAGAGACTATCGCACTAACTACCATAACTCTCCGCAGGAATTGAAACTCATGTCTCTCTTCGAAACGGTGACAATCAGCACCTGTCAAGAACTTGTGCATCTTGCCAAGAGACATTCCCTTTGACACTCATCGCCGCAGATCAACATCAACTCAACCATGTTTTAAGCCAGAAGCCCACCAGAATCTGTCTCCGCCGCCGCTCCAGTCACGTTGCTGTCCTTCATCAACCACAGATACGCCTCCGCGACAGCCTCCCCCTTTGCAGGTACACCCGTGAGTGTCGACTTAGCGACAACTTGAGCTGTCGAAGCCTTTTGTTCTTCTGTCCAAAGTTCTGTCTCGACATAGCCAGGTCGAACAACGTTGGCCCTGATTGGCGCAAGGTCAACAGCCAATGCCTTGGCCAGGGTGGAGAGCCCACCGCCGTAATAACTCATCAGGGCCCACCCTTTGGCGGGCTTCTTTGTGACAGAGCCACTGGTGATGGTAATGCTCGAGGTGTTTTCCTTCGGCAGATATCGAGATGCGACTTTACCAAGGATGATGGGAAGGACGAGGCGCATGTGAGAAGTCGAAAGGATGGCATCCACGGCCATGGTCTCAACCGGTGCTATGACGAGGGCGGAAGCCGCGGTGAGGACGACATGATGAATGGTTCCATGGGTGGACTCGGCTTTTTTGAACAAGGCATCGAGGTCAGCTTCCACTGTGACTGGGTTGGAGAGGTCGACGGGAAAACCGGCGATAGTATCTGGTCGAGAAGGATAATCCGCTTTCAGGCGAGTGACAGCGGCATCAACCTTGGTGTGAGAAGAAGAGGAAATAGTGACCTTGGCTCCGGAAGCAAGGGAGCCATCTGCAACGGCATAGCCTATGCCTGAACTTCCTCCAAGGATGAGGACATGCTTGTTCTGGAGCTTTTGGTACGCAGAAGGGGCCATTATGGAGAGTAGAAAGAGGGACTTGAGGGTGAAGTGAAGGAGTCGAGATGGGATGCTGTTGAACTGTGAGCTTCGTTTCGACCATTTTATAGCTCTCCACAGATCTGCTCGATAAGCCATGATGATGCCATCGTCAATTTAACAGGTAACTCATTTGTAAGCATGAGCAGTTGCGCTGACTGGAGAGCTGCTGATGTCCGAGATCATGTTACCAAAGCATACTTGACTTCATTAGCCCTCTATCGTCCCGGTTTTAAAGTACTCGGCAAAGCTCCTGGAAGAAGTCAACATGGCAACCAAACCGAAACCCAAACCAAACATGACTATCCTTCAAGAACAGCCTTGTATTTGTTTGTCAGCCCACGTGAGCTTAATTAGGCGACGCACATATCAAGACGGGTATCAAGAGTCTTAAATCCGGTAGGACAATTCAGAACAAGCAAATCAGACAACTACATACCCGACGTTGTGTTGGCCTTCCGGGGTATGTATAGAACGTTGACGAAAGATGCAGTGCTTCGGGGGGCCACCGAAACCGGTCTGCCGAAAGCCCCGCTTTTGATGCCCCCACACCTCCGCCCGCGGGTGCCAAGCCAAATCCCGGTGAAGCTTAACGGACGTCAACCCGGCCCCGCTGAGCTCCTTCCACTCGACGGTTTTTTTCGCAAATATTTTCAAGGATTGCCGCCCACCATCGATCAACAACTTACTGTGGCTTGCTCGCCAAGAATCGCCGTACATATTCTTGCGGGGAATAACAGACCCCGCCCAAATTCTTCGTTTTTTTCTCTCTTGCTTCACCCCCAGAGGAGCTGTCGAGACTTCAACTTGACTTCAACTCTGGCCAAGAATCAGAACAACTCGCGACGGGAATCTGACTGTCTGTTGTTTTGCTACTTGCCACTCAACCTCCCACCGAATACCACATGTGCTTTTCCCGATCCAAAGCGCCCCTCGACTTTCTCAGCTTCTCGACGCACCTGTTGATGCGTCGAGCCAAACATCAGTAACTTCACGGCAGGCGACTTTGAGTCTTTGCGCTTGCTCGAGGGGACGTAAGAAAGACTTATTCAGAGACGAAATACTCTCTCTGCGTAATCTAAAATTTAACTACACATATCAGACAGCCTAACCTTCAAGTGAAAGAGTACTACTACTTGTTAGAGCACTTGAAACCGAGACAAGATCATCATGTCTGAGAACAACAACAACAACAACGACACCGTTCACACGGCCACCGAGCCTGTCATAGCCAAGGCATACGGCACCGATGACTACGGGACAACCGCCCATGCCACCACCACCAGGATCAGCGCCGATGGCAATGCAACCGACACCGACTCTGAGTCCGCGGCAGTCGCCGCAGGCCTCAAACACCTCGAGAACCAGGACGTCAAGTGGTACTCTTACCTCTTGACCGTCGACTTCTGGGCCATCATTGCCCTCGGTCAGATTCTCGCGCTGTGCATTACCGGCTCCAACACATTTACCTCCTTCCTGAGCTCCGTCAACACCATCATCCCCGCGTTCCAGACCCTCTTCAACTATGCGCTGCTTACCATGGTATACCTTCCATACACCATCTACAAGCACGGCTGGGCCAAGTACCGTTCCATCCTCTGGCGCGACGGCTGGAAATATTTCATCTTGTCATTCTTCGACGTCCAGGGAAATTACTTCACCGTCCTGGCCTACGAGTACACCAACATCTTGTCTGCCCAGCTGCTCAACTTCTGGGCCATCGTCTGCGTCGTCATCCTGTCCTTCTTCTTGCTCAAAGTTAGGTACAGACTCGTCCAGATCGCCGGTATCCTCATCTGCTGCGGCGGCATGGGTGTCCTCCTCGCCAGCGATCACATCAACGGCACCAACGGCGGCAACGGCAAGGACATGATCAAGGGCGATCTCTTTGGCTTGCTGGGTGCAACGCTTTATGGCATCACGAATGTCTATGAGGAGTGGTTCGTCTCCAAGAGGCCAATGTACGAGGTGCTCTCGTTTCTGGGCATCTTCGGGGTGATCATCAACGGGGTGCAGGCGTCCATCTTTGATAGAAAGGGCTTTGCGGGCGCGACTTGGAACGGGGATGTGGCGGGGTGGCTGGTGGGTTATACGTTTTGCTTGTTCATCTTTTACTCGCTCGTTCCGCTCATCCTGCGAATGGGGAGCGCGGCGATTTTTGATGTCAACTTGCTGACGGCCAACTTTTGGGGTGTGATTATCGGGACGAGGGTTTTTGGGTACACCATTCACTGGATGTACCCGATTGCGTTTGTGCTGATCATTTCCGGGATGGTGGTGTATTTTCTGGCGGGGACGATTTTGGGCGATTCGAAGAAGCCGTGGTTGGGGGATAACCAGAAGGATGGCGTGGCCGGGCTTGGGACGGCGAAGTTGAAGGCGTTGAATGAGGCGAGGAGGAAGGGGTTGGCGAGGGAGGAGGCTGCTGGGGAGGCTTAGGGGGGTTCTGGGCTTTCGCTCGGGATTGCTGACAGATGGTGAGGGAGAGAGGGGGTTCAGGGGATTGTGCAAACATGCCGAGGGGTAATGTTGCACATGTTGCCAGCGCATCTTGGTGTTGCTGATGTATATTCTCTTCGTTGGGTTCCTCGTGGAACTTTTGTCTTTGTAATCAGGGGTTCATCGTCACAGAAAAGGGGCTGTCAAAGGGTGTAAGTGCCAGGGTTAGGGTCAAAATCAGGTTGTAACGGCAGCAAAGCCGCCACCAACAGCCATTGCACACCTTAATAAACCCCGCTTATTCTTTCACCTTGACCTGTTACTCACTTGCAGATCTCATCAAAGAAAACGTGCTGGAAATTCAAATTCAACGTGACTGACTCACTGCTGACTCTCCAACACTCACTTAAAACTTATATATTTATCCAGCAATAACTCACTGACTTGTAGCCATTCCTTCCACAATCACACTTTAAACTACAACATCAGTACCTCTCACAACAAACACCCTTCACCATGGGGGGCACCCCTCAAAAGCTCTACTTCGGCTACGGCTCCAACCTCTGGCTCGACCAAATGTCCCACCGCTGCCCCTCCTCCCCTCACCTCGGCCTGGGACGCCTCAAAGGGCACAAGTGGTTCATCAACTCCCGCGGCTACGCCAACATCGCCCGCTCCCCCTCCCCCTCCCCCTCCCGCTCCGAAGCCGAGGAAGTCTGGGGTCTCGTCTACCAGCTCACGCCCGAAGACGAAGCAACGCTGGACATCAACGAGGGCGTCCCCTACGCCTACGAGAAGAGGGAGATAACTGTGGAGTTCTGGGAAAAGGGTACAGGTGTCGTCGGTGGCGATGGGGACAAGGACAAGAAAAGGGGAGAGGAGAGGGAGATGCTGGTGTACATCGACTTTGAGCGGGACAAGGGGGGGTTCAAGCCCAGGGAGGAATACATCGTCCGCATGAACAGGGGGATCGACGATGCGCTGAAGGAGGGGGTGCCGAAAAGGTATGTGGATGAGGTGCTGAGGGGGTATATCCCCGCCGAGGAGCAGAGCATGGAGGTCCAGAAGCTTGCGGAAAAGCAGGCGGGTGGGTTCAGGGATGAGAGCGGGGTTGTGCCGACGAGGGTGACGGCTGAGGCGGTGGGTTCGGGGGTTGACTTGCTGAAAGTTGGTGGTGGTGGTGGTGGTGGTGGTGTGAAGGGGATTCGGGGGGTTTTGGACGGGAGGGAATAGTGGTTGACCTAACGGCTGGTGCAAAAACAAGAAACAAGAGTAGGAGATGTAAAAAGAGAGAATTGGGGTGCAAAAACATATCGTTTTGCCCACTATCAGAATCGAACTGATGACCTTGTCATTGACCTAGGTGTGTTGAAGGGATTTACTAGTGACACGCTCTACCACTGAGCCAAGCGGGCTGGGTTTGGATGCTGAGTGTTTGTGGGGGGTGTGGGTGAGGGTTATGAGAGGGCTAGATCAAGTATGCGGACAAACTGGGGACTCCGAAACTCAAAAGTAGGTATGTCTTTTGTGCTTCATAATGGTAAATGAGGCGTTGGTGGCGTTCATTTATCTGAGCATTGTTCTTAATACAGTGCTTTCTCATGCAAGTTAGTATGATTGAAAGCATAGTTGTTGTGATATATTAAACATTACAACGAACTACCAGACATCAACACAGAGAATCACTATGTAGGATAATTGTAGAGTTTAACTAAAAAGATCTGGTCTGAGTACTGTGACAAGCCTCAAAAGATAATAGAAATGCTCTTGACCATCATTAAAGTCCTATCCGCTATCTTTTGACGTCTCTTAACTATCTTTGAAAGCCTTATGAGTTATTTTTAGAATATGGTTAGAAGTAAAAGTAGTCGTGGTATACATACCCATCAAGCATCACAGCTACAACCAAGAGATATATGCTTTAAGTCGAATTCCATGTAATTTGAACGAGACAACCATTTATGGCTTCGCTAAGGTATGAATAACACTGCCTAGAAACTTTGCCCCATTTAATCTTTATCCTCTACAAACGTCCCCAGCCAGATATCCATCGTGCAGATATGAGGAACAAGATCCTCACCCTATCGGGATATCTTCCGTCTATCGTCAGCCACAAGCTCTGCAAGAGTTGCATTCTTCAGAGCTCGCAACGCCTCCTCCTTTTTGCTACTGGTACCTCCTTCCCCCAACTCATCGAGCTCTTTTTGAAAAGCGTCTCCCAGGGCCCATGTGGTCTCGCAATCCCCATCGATCAACTCTTCATCAGGTATCACATCAGCCTCCTTTTCCAATTTCCACCCTGCCGCATTCAAAGTCTTCTTTATCTTGTCAGGCGTGACCATGCACGTCAAGTGGCCCTGGGTGTCAAGTCCTTTCTTCTGCCTCATCTCTCCGACTGCACCTCTGAGCATCGTGGCGAACAAATGCGCCATTGCATATTTGAGGGTAGGGCGTAGCGCATACTCGACAATCAAAACTCTCTTCACTTTCCCCTTCAACTTGACGAGTGTGGCCTTGAGGACGTCCAGCGATTCGAAGTAGAAAACAGAATGCCACAGCACCGCCAAATCCCATTTCTTGTCCTTGTTGGCATCGTCGTCGAGGAACTGGATCGCGTCCGTATTGTGGAACGTAACCGAGGTGGGATTTCGAGTAGAGACGCAATGCTGGTGGTCACCCAAATTGTAGGGAAGGGGGTAAAACTTCTCCCGGCTTTGCACATAGTGCTCCAGTGGGCACACATATGTTTGAGGGGCAGGATCGAGAGCGTCAACGTGCCCAGCGCGGGGTTTGACTTCGTATGCCAGAACATCCGTGGTGGTTCCCATCCCGCAGCCGATTTCCAAGATTCGGGTTGGGTGCTCGGGTAGATAGTGGAGGATGTCATAGACGTGCTTGGTCTGGGTGGAATGCATGTACCATGAGAGGTAGGGGTTTTGATTGCGAACCCGAAAGGCAACAGTGGATAAACGAGGCATCTTGCAATGGTGCAACTGAGCGAGTAGATAAGCTGAAAGGATAATGGGAATGATTCTGTTGCCGGGGATGATGATGTTGTTTGATGGCTTGTTGGATATTTGGGAAGAGAAGTTGGAAGAGAGCAGGAATAAGACCTGCCCGGTCTAGTGCCGAGTGAGCAGATGAACCAAGGAGCTCTTGCTGGAAGTACCCAATGGCTTGCTCCTTCGCCTTTTTGTCATAGTACATCGTTCTGTTCTTTCCTTTGTGTATTCGCTTCTTTGGTGAGCTGGCAAGAACCGATGGTTGATACATTGCATCAGGGCAGGAAGGAAGGACAATAAAATGGTCCAGGATTTGACACTTATAGAACAACCCCAAATGGATTACCACACTACGGATGAAAGATAAAAATTGTTGCTAGGAATGAAAGTCACAGAGAATAGGAAAACCAACTTTAGAGTATCTACTATGTATTAAATAAAATTCAAAACCCTTTGAAATCGCCCAGAGACCTTTGAAAATAACCGAGGAGGGGTTAAAGATAATCAAGGGTGTTTCTATCATCTTGTAAAACCTTGATTTTGTGTTGCGGTCTCTAATTCTTACCTACGGCGTGCTTATCTAACCCTACCCACATCCCACACAGGTTCATTGAATCCCGCTGTTATGCTCGTTCGAATTCCTGCATGTTTATTCCCTTATTTATTCCCACTTCATAGGTAATCTTCAATATCTGCACGTCATATTTTTCGTTACCCAGTTCACCTGCAAAACACTGCGAGGGCTACTCAAACTTCCAGAGCATTCGAAGCTGTCACACCTTGTCAATGCAAGGGCGTGCTCGATTGCCTGGCTAACTTTCTTATCTCACTGTCACCCTCGGTCCTTGTGCACTTCACTTCCAGTGAATAAAAGCCGGTTTACAGCCATCTCAAACATCAGATCAGAATCACATCTCAACTTACCTGTCACCCCCTTCCAATACCGCGCATTCAGCGTATCAACCCACAAAATGGTCAGTCCCCCTCAACCTCCCCTCCTCACAACTCACTAGACTAACTCCCCTTTCCAGACCGCCCCGCCTCCAACTCACCTTCTCTTCCACCACGACTCCTCCCTCACCACCCACCCAACAACTCTCCTCACCATAACCCCCTTTTCCTCCCTACCACCCCCGGACCAATCCCTCTTCAAATCCCCCCCAGCCAACGCCTTCGTCCTCACCTTCCCCTCCACAATCTTCCACCCCCAAGGCGGCGGCCAACCCTCAGACGAAGGCCACATAACCCTCACCTCCTCCTCCTCCCCCTCGACAACCTTTTCGGTAACATCTGTCCGTCACTCAGCCACCAACCCCTCCCAGGTCCTTCACCTAGGCTTCTTTCCCCTTGCCACCATCCCAAACAACCCCCCCACCACGGACTTGCCCCCATCATCATCTTCTAAACCCTCGTTCGCCCCAGGAGACGAAGTCACCCAGACCATCAACCTCAACCTGAGGAACTACCACTCCCGCCTGCACACAGCAGGCCACGTCCTCGGCTCCGCCGTCCGCCACCTCCTCGAGTCCCAAATCCCCGGTTTTGACGAGCTCAAGGCGTCCCACTTCCCCGACTCGGCAGCGTGTGAGTTTAGGGGGCTGATAGAAGGGAGGTGGAAGGGGCCGATTCAGGACAAGGTTGACGAGTTCCTTGCGGCGAAGATGCCTGTCGAGATTGACTGGTGGGACGAGGAGGATTTTAGGCGGGAAGGGCTGGAGAGGCTGGTTCCCAGGGGGGAGAACGGGGAGGTGGTCAGGCCTGAGACGGATGGGGGGAAGTGGAGGGTGGTGAGGATTGTGGGCGCCGAGGTGTACCCCTGTGGGGGTACGCATGTGGAGAGGACGGATCTGTGCGGGGAGGTGAATGTGAGGAAGGTTGGGAGGAGCAAGGGGTGTTCGAGGGTTAGTTATGGGGTTGTGCCTGGGTTGGAGGGGTGATGGAGTTAATACGGTGGTGTTTTTTTTTTTTTTTGGTTAAATCGTTTTTATTGGTGAGAAGAGTTGTGCTGTGTCGTTCAGGATTCATACTGTGAGTGTTTTTGGTGTTTAGTGGTTCTACATAGAAGAAAACAAACCCCGGTGCGGAAGAACGGGACCGGGAGGCGGCCCGGTCCGTGGTACGGAGTACGGAGTATGTGCCGGGGGTTTTCGGTGGGATCCTTGCCCGGCCGGCAAGACCCCCGGACTTGATTCACCTGGCTGACTAGAAGATTTGCCCTTTGACGTTCAAATTTAGACTCTAGAGATTCAGCCCTTGACACGAGCCATTTGTGTCACCTTGGCCCCCAAATTGGCCAACCCCCCACCAGGCGAACATGAGAGGTTTGGTGGCCAATTGCGGCTGCTGCAGGGGCAACTGTGCCGCAGATTAGTGATGTGCACCTAAAAGTCGGCCCTGCAGGGGGGCAAACCAATCAGACCCAGGCAGTGATGACCAAAAACGACAAAGTTGCCTAAACGAGCATACCAGAACTGGCTCTCCTCCCACCTAACATCGCCAATGTCAGCACCAAAAACTCACGCATTTCTTGGGTATGCGTTACAGATTTTGAAGTGGAGGAAAAACAAGGACAAGGGGAACTCATGATGACAGAGCTCACAGATATCCCATGCAGCTTAGGGGCCCCGGCATGGGTCCTCGATCTAAGCACTTCGGGAGGGGGAATGGCCCGTCTCTCCCAAGGCCAGTCTCACCATGTTCATCATCTCACGTCTTTGCTGATTTTCTCTTCTTTTCCCTTGCCTCTCGCCCTCGTCGTCGCGCCTGCCGCCTGTCTCTCGTTTGTTCCCAGTCTTCTTCGGCGACCATCAGGTTGCGTCTGACAGAAACACTCGGAGGAGTAAAGATCTCCGTTTTTCTTTCCTAATTTTTGAAATCCTCTTCTTACAACGAGGTTTGGGGGTACCGGGCAAGCGGAGCAACGGATTCGGCATCGAGCTCGAGTCCGAGAAAAGCATCACAAGCCAACAGCAGGCCTTTCGAACTGTTTATACCCTCCTTCAAAATGGCTTCATTGCTATCAACACTGCTCCTGCTTGGGGCTGCTATCTCACCGGCAGAGGCACGCGTGGCCGCTTGGTGGAATGGTGTTGGGCCTCAAGTTATTGTCCAGAACGAGACAACCGGCCTCATCCGATACAGCAGGTGCAACCTGTTTGACAATCCGAAATACTCGTACACCGATGGCAGCGTGCTCTCCCTCACCTACAAACCCAAGAATGATACGCCTCTGGCTGGCTCGGGGTATTGGTCGAACGAGTTTACGGCGTGAGTTATTACTTGTTGCTATTGGTGTGGCTTTGATGCTAACAGCAGGATTGCAGTGCCTCGATCTACTACTTGACCGAGAGATATGAGATTGCCAATGGTCTGTTCCACTGCAACATGACCACCGGTCTCTTTGAAAGCAAGGGGAACTGGATTATCAGCAAGCTAGCGCCTAGTGTTCACCAAAACACAGGATTGGCTTCCTTGCTTCTGGGTGAACAGGTTCGTGTCTTGGGCCGGTCATACACAACATACATGCTAACGCCAACCAGGGAGGATATCGTCTGTTTTATCACAATAAAGATGGTCAGGTTGCCCAGCTTGGTTATACGACGGATGATGGTCAATGGTTGTACAGGGGCATGGTCAGCAAGGATGTCAACACTGTGCCTGCTCTTGGGGTTGCTCATTCTGGAAAGGAGAACATCACTGTTGCGTCTACCAGGGACTTGAGCAATATTGGCATAACGAGGTACAACAGTGAAAAGACCTGGTGGAGGTGTATGTATTCGTGTTCCTTCATTTGCCAATGTTGGATGCTGATTAAATACCACAGCTACACTGCCACAAGCCTTGGAGAATCAAGCCGATGTCATCACCAGTAAGACGAACAAGACCGAAATCGCAATCAATGCAACAGCCCCAGTCAACTTCACCTTGCCTGCTTACGATGCCGCCACAAAGGGAATGGGGGTCAGCATCGACAGCAACTACACACGCTTCATCTGGTACATTGGCACCGATAAGAAGATCCATCAGATCGGAAACACGAATTATTTCTGGAGCATTCGAGACAACCAGACCGAAAAATTCTGGCCCGAGGCAGACGAGCCCAACGCCAGCGTTGGTGTGGCTTTCGATTTCGGATCTAGTCTGGTGCACCTCTACTACATGGTCAAGGGCAAGCTCGTCCAAGTCAAGTACGAGAACGAATCTTGGAAGGCGTGGTCCAATGTTCCCGAGCCGCCCGCCGAACAGGTTACCACCTCTCCCACACCGGCAGGACCTACCTCAACCGAATCGCCTGTTGCTGAGGAGCCAGATGTGCCAAACGAGGGTCTTACCACCGGCGCCAAAGCGGGAATCGGAGTTGGTGTATCGCTCGGCGTCATCGCCGTCGGAGTCCTCATTGCCGTTCTTGTTCTGATGAAGCGCAAAAAGCACGAGGGATTCGAGCACCCTCCCCAGCAGCACACCGACGACGGCTCAACCATCGCCCCCACCACCCCCGCCCCCTCATACGGCGTCCCTCACCCCCAGAACCCATCCATGGTCCACTACAACAACATCGCGCCCCAGTATCACAGCAACCAAATGGCGCAGTATGATGGTTACGCCTGGGATCAGAAGCAGTATGCCCCTATCCCGACAAACTCGCCGCCGGCGTCGCAGCCGTATAGCTCCCCGCGGTCGACGTACGCGCCTGTGCCGGTTCACCAGCTCGACTCGGAGACCCGTCCGACGGAGCTGTACGCTCAGCCTCTGTACGAGCTGCCCAACCAGACGAATTCCCACGAGCTGGTGGCGGAGCCGCAGAGGACCGCGGCGCAGCAGCAGCAGATGTATGAGATACAGCAGTTTGAGCAGCAGCGGCGGGAGATGTACCAACAACAACAGCAACAGCAACAGCAGCAACAGGCGCAGATGCATCAGGGGCAACTGCCACACTACCAGCAGCATCAACAGTGAGATGTCAACAATAAAAAAACAACAAAAGAAAAGAACAGACAGGATACCCCAGGATAGTGATGTGGCAAAGAGGATGACGGATGTAATTTGGATATAACCGAGAGTTGGCAAAGGAGAGGGTGTGTGTGGATTTGGAATAGGGTGCAAGCATAATTACTTGTATGTGATACTCCCACGGGTTAAGCCTTCACAACGGAGACAACACTTTTTCTTTGCGTGTACATTTATTTTACTACAAATATAGTCTTTTCTTTCATTGACCAAGACAAACCTCGCGCTCATCAAATATGTTTTTGTTCTATTCAACGTGATGGGTGGCTTTGGCTTGTTTGTTTTTTGCATGAACTTATTCCCCCCCCCCAATTTGTAACCCTCCCTACACATTGAAGAAGGGCGGGATGAGCTGGCTCTGTAGTTGTTATCGTGAGGGAAGGTCCCCGCGTTCTCATCTTCCAGTCGTGGTATTTGCCCTCAGTTATTGCACCGACATCAAAACGTAGCCTCGCAGCTTAGTATGCGCCGAATATCGTGGCTTTCCATCACGAAACACAGATCACATCAGGTCAAGCAACACGCACATAACAACACAAAGTAAAATCAGCGCCGATTGACTAAGCAACGTCAAAGCTAACGTGGTAGCCAACCCCCCAATCCTTAAGCTGACCACGAAAACCCCACGGTACAAGAACCCATACATACACAAGCAAAGCCCCTATCCACCATCATCACCCAAGAACGCCATTCAATGCAAATTAACCCTTCCCCCCACCCCTTTACCCCCCCATTCTTCATCCATCCACCGTCTTCCACGGCTTCTCTTTCATGCTGTAAAGCACCCCTTGCCAATGACCGAGCCAATGCGTCTCATGCTCCCCATAAACTACCGCACCAGTCTATAATGAAAAGAGAGAGGGAAAAAAGGGGCTGTGGGGGAATCATGATACGCCACAACTCTGAACAGGAAGGGAAAACACCCCATGACTCATGACTGAGAAAAAGAAAAAAAGACGTGCTGACAAATCTTTGTCTCAACAACGCAGAGCAAGACAGAAGAAAAAAGGGAAACCAGTACAGAAAATATTGACATCGAAAAGGTAAAGTTCTCCAGCGTCCACTGTTGGCGTTTTGTTGTGTCCTCGAGGGCTTTTCTCCTCACAAAAACACCTGCCAGCACAATAATCACGTCAGCCAACTCCATTTTGACACCTCCCAAACCCCCAAGCAAGGCCTATCAAGCCAACCGTTGAGACCCATCATCCCCTTTAGAGACTCGTCCCGCCATTGAAGATGTAAGCCAGCTCTTGAACACCCAATCTGCCTAGCCTTTTGCTCTCAACATCATCCAGGGCACTCTCCACCAGATCCCTCTTTTTCTCTTGCAAATCCATGATGCGGTCCTCAACTGTCCCCTTGACCAGAATCCGATGGACCTGCACTTCCTTTTGCTGACCAATGCGGTGGGCGCGGTCGACAGCCTGCATCTCGATAAAGGGGTTCCAGAAGGGATCGCAGATGATGACCCGAGAAGCGCAAGTCAGGTTCAGCCCTGCGTTTCCGGCCCGAAGGGACACGAGCATGACCTTGGTCTCAGGGTTCTCTACAAAGTCCTGAACCGCTCCATCGCGATGAGTGCGAGACATGTCGCCAGTGTACCGGCAATGACGCAGCTTCAGGCTGTATTTGATCTGGCATTCGATCAAGTCCAGTAGGGAGGTCCACTGAGAGAAAATGATGGTCTTCTCGTTGGTCTCCTGGATCGTCTTCAGCAGCTCGATGACTTGAGTGACCTTGGCTGAATCCTCCCAGTTGTCGCGGAGGTAGTGCATATATCTCCGACGAGCCTCCTTGTTTCTGCCAGCCTCAAGGCGAAGTGTCCGCAGCTGACCTGGGTTGACCGGCTCAACTTTGCTCTTGCCCTTGCTCTTCCCCTTGCTTTTCTTGACCGCCTTCTTGGCCTTCTTTTCCGCCCTTCTGGCCTCCTTGCTCGCCTTTGCTTCCGCCTTTGCGTCCGCCCTCTTCTTCGCCTCAGCTGCAGCTTCACCCTCACTGAGTTCATCCGACTCATCCTCCACGACAAAGTCCTCCAGACTGCCGACAGAGTCAGTGTCGGAATCCTCTTCATCAGAAGAGTCGGTCCAGTCTGAGATCTCTGGCAGCTCCTCATCCTTGATCTCCTCCTTGGGAAGAGTTTCCGGCATGTGAATCTTCCGAAAGGTTGTGTACTTGATCACTTTTGAAGCATCAACAGGACCGCGGCATTGCGGACACTTGGCGCCGCCGTTCTCGTTACCTGTATGAACGTTATTCCTGACCGCATTATCTGTCAGCGAAGTGAAACATTCTGAGCAGGTATCATGGCCGCAGGGTATGGCTAGGACTGGATCCTCAACGCCGTCATAGCAGATGGGACACTCGAAAGATTCAATATCCTTGATCCGCTGAATGACTGCAGCATCAAGCTTCCTCGCCAAATCATCCATGGTCTCGTCAGCGGTTGGGCCGCTCACGCACTCGAAATCAGTCAAGTGAGGATGGCAACATGCTTGGCGAAGCCGCAGCAGAAGAACAAGAATGTTGGAATAATTTCTACCAACAGTACCGGCACGGAGGTACCTGTTGAAGACGACTTGAGACCTGTCTTCGAGGTCTTTGTAGAACTGCTTCTCATCCTCGGAGAACTCTACAAACTCCGATCTCTCGGTCTTGGGAGGCAGAGTCAAGATGGGCTTGCCATCTATCTCAGAGGTCTTCATACGCCGCAGCATGGTTGCCTTGAGAACAGTCCGGAGTTTCACCATGGCCTGTTTGTGAGCATAGTCGTTGTTACCGTTGTTTCGGGGACCGAGGCACTTAAACGCCATTTGGAAGTGCTTATACTCGCAAAAGGGGCCGATCCTCAAAAAACGGATAAGTGGATAGAGCTCTGACACATTGTTCATCATCGGTGTGCCGGTAAGGCACCAGCGGTAGATGGCGTTGATCTTGTGCACACCCTTTGAGCCTTGGGTGTCCTTGTTCTTGATGCACTGAGCTTCGTCGATGATGATGCGGTAAAAGTGACTCTTGGGGTGAAGCAAGGGGCACTTCTTGGCGAGCTCGCCGTCGTCTCTCTCCGAGTACAACGGAGCCGCATTGCGTTGCTGCACGTGCTTCTCGTACTGGCGCCACTCGGAGGCAACCGAACCATACGTGGTGAGCACCACGTCGTAGTTTCTGAGCTCAGTGAATGGCAGCTTCTTCTTTTGGTGGAGGAGGTAGACACTCATCTTATGAGTTCCTCTTAGTTTGTTCTTTACCTCGTTCTCCCATTGTTTGATAAGCGCAACAGGTCCAATGATCAAATTAGTCTATTCAATATTAGCTTCTGATGCGATGAAAGAAAAGGGGGACGCCTATTGGACTCCTTCGAGGCGTCTGTTGCACCAGTTCATAGACGCAACATTTCATCCAGCGCCTACAAGTGTCCAACAAACGCGTGTCATCCGCAGAAAAACAACCATGGGGGCTTTGAAGTTAACTTACCCTCACTGCTCGATCCTCCGAAGGCCTAGAAATCATCAATGCCAGGGTGGAGACCGTTTTACCAAGGCCCATATCATCCGCTAGAATACCGCCTTTATTTGTCCCAATCTCCATATCCGACATCCACTTCAGGGCAAGCTGTTGGTGCGGATAGAGCGGATACTTCATGCCGGCTGGGGTTTCGCCCCTCTCCTCCTCTGGAATTTCCATGTCCGGTCGAATGTTGGAAAGAAGCTGTTGAATTTCCTCCTCAGTCTTGACAGGGTTGTGAACAAAGTCGTCCACATAGTTCGCCAGTCGAGGATTCAGGGGGTTGCCATCGATATCGGTCATATTCTGATAGTCAATGTTGTTTGTGCGGTGAATCGTTGAAGCTAGACTGGGTTGTCCTCCCAGGTAGTCCAGGCCGGAGAAGAAGTTCCCGTTGTTCAGTAGACCTGGTCGATCAAGACTGGCCAGTTGACCGACGCTTTTAAAGCCTGGCAATGGCGATGCGTTCCAGGCTGGGAGCGAAGCCATTGGGTTGTAGTGCGGGTTCGGTAGAGGAAGAGTACGGCCAGAAGAGTGCGACGAGTGAATTGACAGATGAGGACCTCCCTGTTGCCATGGATTGTAGCCAGTGACGGCTTCATCACTGCCGCTATCAGAATCTTCCCAAGCCCCTGGCATTCGTGACACTGAGTGATCACTCGCCTCGCGTTTGACACCAGTCGATTGGCTCGGAGTGATACTCCATCCCGGACCCCCAGTGACCCGCCCTGGCCCAGCCTCGACATTGGCTCTAGAGTTGTGTTGGTAGCTGTGGGTTTGTGATGTCTGAGCACCAGGCACCTGGCCCCTCGAAACGGCCCTCCAGCTGGAACCCCCTGTAACCCGACTTGGCTCCGGTATGACGCTGGGTGTTGGGTTGTGAGAATAGGTGTTTGTTTGCGGTGTTTGAACGCCACCATACCCCCGACTTGGCGTGACGGTCCAGCCGGGACCACCTGGGGCATTTGACCCCGAGTTCGTTGACGAGCTCATATTTCCATATGATCCATTGCTCTGCGTCCCAAACGATCCCGAGGCAATTCCCTGTGAAAGTCGAGGTCTGGCAGGCAGGTTTGAACTTTGGTCTGGCCGGGTAGGCTGAGGCGGTTGATTCGAGAACTGGCTGCTCGATGGTTGTCGGTGTAGGATTCGGTCGAACGCATTTGTGTGGCCAGTGGGCACCGATGAGTTATACTCGGGTGCCGTCGGAGTGCCTTGCGATAATTGCCTGGCGAAGGCAGCATCTCGATCTTGCTGGGCCTTTGATTGGGCATGGCGCCTTTCCATTTCAAGGGCTCTCTGCTGGATGCCCCGCAACTCATCGTCCCTACCTCAAAGGTTAGCACATAGAAACAAAGCGTGATACGGGACTACTTGCCCAGTAAGGTCGATGATATCTAGTTCCTCATCCACATCATTGCTCCCAGAACCCCCAAAACTGGAATCCCCAAATCCCGGGCTCGGTGACGCTCGGTTGGAGTCATTGGCGCCCCATATGGACGAATTAACATTCAAGTGAGAGCTTCCGAAAGACCGCTTTCGAGAGGCAGAGGCTAAGTGGTGGGGTGGAGGCCCTCCGGGGCTTGAGCTTGGTGGGTTTGACATCCTGGAAGATGAGCTCTTGGCGAGATTAGAAGATGCTGGGGAGATGGTTAGCAAGAAAGCCCTTCGGAGAATTGTGGGAGAACGTTTTGAATGTGTGCATCTCTGAAGACTCTGCCAAGGTTGCAAAGGACTTGGTTTCGTACCTAGGCCTGTGGTTTCGGGCCATCGTCGGCACTCAACGCCATGGAAGAGTATAAGACCTAAACTAACCTGGTGAAGAAGTCCCGCGGGCCCTCTTTTGCTTAAGCTTAATCAATTCGGCCCTAGCTTCCCGTATTTGCTTGTTGATTTCAGAAGTCCGCGGTTGCTCCATCAACGACCCCAGTATCGTCACTTGAAGTGCAATGTCGTCTTCGACGTCCATGAGGCTCGGGTATGGCAAGACTTAAGGGCGCTGACGGGGAGAGAGGGACGGGGAGCCGCAGTCGCAGAGCGGGTAGCCGCATGCACGCACAGTCAGGCTGCCTTGCCAAAAGCATCCAGAAGCACAGAAGTGCAGTTTGTAGGAGTGCGCCTTCTTCGTTTTAGGTTTTGTTGGACAGCCCAAGATAGGGAGATTTTGTGGATAGGGCGGGGGAGCTCAGGCTGTGGTGGCACGGTGGCCTGTGACTGCTTTGACAGCCGGTCAGCCCTTTAAAAAATCGAAAGAAGTTGAGTGGGAAGAAGAAACGAGGCCTTCGGGGCTTGCAGGTTCCAAAGCCAACCAAGTGCTGGCTGGCGCGCGCGGGCGGAAGCAGGCAAAGGCGGGTAGGCAGCAAAAGGTAAGGTAGGTAGTCCTGGAATGTTCGGTCAAAGTCGGTCGGTACCTTTTTGTATAGGTAGAAGGGCAGTGATCGTCTTATTCTTGCTGCAGCTTCAACTTGGCGCGCCTCTGCCCTGCTGGTTTCAGTCAGTTGGGCAGGCACTGGCGGCGATGCGGAAGGCGGGATGCGGAAGGGATGGATAGATTGACTGATTCCAGGTTGACGTTCAATGGAATTTTTGGATTGTGCGACGAAGCTAGCTGGAGAATTGCCCGCCTTTTTGGGGGCAGGTGAAAGCTGGAAAAGGTAGGTCAGGCTTACCTCTGAGCTCAGCAGCGCGCAGAGGATGGATAGGATACCTGGACCTCGCGATTATTGCTGCTCTTTCTGCAATGTTGCATGCATGCTTGGTGACGACTGAAAGGCTCGGCACTGGATTTGTCGGGCCCAGCGCTGAGTTTCTCGAATTCCCCATGTTGCAGCGACACCGGGGCGCGCGTTATCAAACAGGCAGATAGTGGGGCCACCTTTGATCAGCCTCCACTTCACCCCCGGCCTCCAGTGGGGTCTGCTCCACTGCCGCGAAACAGAAGTGGGTTCTCCAGCAGGCACACCTGCAGGGATTCAGCTGAAGTCTGCGAAACGAAATCTCTTGGCTTGGAGCTCGTGCGACTTTGACGTCTGTCTTGAATATTCTGGCGTGTCTGGCAAATAGGTAGTGGAGGAGAATGATTCCTCCGAACGCCAACCCTTGATATCAGCAATTCCGAAGCACCCAGCAAAAGGGGGCAAACAGAAAATGTATAGTGGCTTTGGCCATGTGCTGGCACTTTGCGAAGCAAACACGCTATCGACAGCCAAAAGAAGAAAAATCTCACACGCCTCACTCAGCCTCTCATTAGGCACTCCGAGTTCAGATCAAATCAGATTACTGATAGACACCAACATGTCATCAACTACTATTACCGAAGGACTTGGAATATACAGCCAACGTCAGCTATTCTACAAAGCGACCCCAAGACGCATGTCAGGCCAAAAGCAAACCTCCAACACCTGGTAACTCCGTATAAAATACCCAAAATAACCGACCTGATGCAATAAGTTTCTATCAAGCGCGCATATCGAAGACACGATTATCCGACCTTCCTTCTACCCACCAAACCCTCCATTACTCGTTGGGATTTCCAGGAGGCTCCTCACTCTCGCCATCACTGCCATTAGAGACTTTGTCCCACCAATGGGAAACCTTCCCGGAAAACCAATCCCAAAACCCTTTAACTGAGTCACCGACCTTGTCGAGGGCAGACTTGTCATCGCCGTCGTCCTCGCCATCGCTCGGGGGATTCGCTGAGGGCTGTGGTGTTGGCTTATCGACCTCAACAGTCTTCTCAACCGTCTTCGTCACCGTTGCTGTTGGAGCAACCAAAGGAGCGCTAGATGTGACTGGTTCAACCATAACTGGCTTCGCTGATGTTGAGCTTGGTGAGAGGGGAGTTTGGGTGGTCGCTTTAGCAGGTGAATCGGATTCGTGATCACTGTGAAGGCCTATCGGCCTCAGAGGAAGCCTGAGGGTGCCGTTGTTCGGCGCAGGAGCAATCCCGACCGAATCACAAAGCATATTATAAACATTGATGTTCTCTGCCAGGGTGTTAGTTGAAGGTTGAGAATGGGGAAACAGTTATGCTACTCACGGAAAACCTCAACCTCGCTGTTTGGCTGGTGAGGGAAAGCAGGGCCTCGAGCAACAAACAGAGCCCTCATTAGGGGGTGTTCGTTGTCATACCCGTGTAGACCGCGTGGCGCATAGACAGTCCCCTTAGCTTGCGCTTCCTTCAGGTTCATCTCCTCCATCTTCACAAGCGCCCACCCAGTCTTCGGCACGATCCACAGCGGAGCAATGCGGTCGTTCCGGGAGAAATGCCATCTCTCAGGCATGTCCACGTCTCTGAGGTACACATCGAGATTCGGGTTCGCCTTGGTCTTCTGAACCAACTGTGCGTGAATGTCCTGGAGGTCATTGGGGTTCTTTGGCCTTAAACCAACCAGTGGCCATCCGTCGGTGTGTTCGATCTTGCTGACATCCACAAGATCCTCCAACTGCACAATGCGCGTGATATCGGTGGTCGCCATGCCATGGTCAGAAACAACAATGACATTGACAATATTTGTCAAGCGTCGTTCCTCCAGCCCCTTAAAGATGCGGTCTAGCATCTTGTCGACCTTGCCAATAGTATCCCGAATTTCAGTACTATTAGGACCAAATGTGTGCCCAACTGCATCAACATTGGGAACATACGCTGCGATGACTTGCGGGCGGTCATCATCTGGCATATCTAGAAACTCGAGAACCCGGTCCACCTTCTTGGACAGCTTCTCCTTTCCGTTGTACTTGTCCATGTAGGTAGGGTTCGTGTTAAGAATGTGCGCTTCACTTCCAGGCCACATGTGTATCGCAGTCTTGAGGCCTTGCTTTTGAGCCGTCACCCAGAATGGCTCCCCCTTCCACCATTTCGGGTCTAGGCTTCTTTTAGGATCAGTGTAGTAGAATTCCTCTTTGAGCTTGGGATCCCAGAAGGAATTACCGACAACTCCATGAGCCTCCGGGTACAGCCCGGTGACCAATGTATAATGATTAGGGAAAGTGACGCTAGGAAACGACGGCAGCATGTAGCGTGGTGAAACGCCCTCTTTGACAAAGGCATTGAGCCTCGGTGTCAAACCCCTGTCGACAAAATCAGCTCGAAACCCGTCCAAACTGATGATGATGGTTGTAGGGGCGAACAGAGCCGTGCCGTTGCTGACAAGTTTCGCAGCCGTTTGTGCCGTCGCCTTCTTCTCAATCGACAGCTTCCAGGCCACCAGAACCAGAATGCCAAAGCCAACAATGATGAGTGCATAGAGTAGGCCCCAGCGACAGCAGTTCCTCCGCCTCTTGGCTTTCACAGCGCCCATGTGCAAGAGATTTTTCCTGTCCACCTCATCGCTGTCATCACGATCACTGCTTTCCCCGGTATCACTCCCACTCTTCATTCCCCCCTCTTCCATTTCATACATCAGCTCCCCATCCTCACCATGTTGCGCCTCAGCCAGCAACCGGTCCTTCTTTGCCTTCCTCCTCGCCTTCCTCCTGGACCTCCTTTCCCCTCCCTCGTTCCCATCAACCGACTCAGCCGAGTGAAACGACGGGCTCACCGACCTCGATCTCGAAGCATCGCTCAACCTCCGCGAAAACAACGTCAAGGGGTTCGGTATCGGCAACGGCAACCCTGACCCCCGCCTCTCCCTCTCCTTTTTTTTCCGCGTCTCAGTCACCAGCTGACCAAGCTCCTCCTCCTCCATCAGCACCAACCTGTCGTGCGCCCTCAACTCGCGGCTGTTCCTCGCCCGCATCTGTCTCTCGTCATCCTCACTATCGGTGTCCTGATCGCTGCGAATCGAAATGGCGTCGGCGTCGTAGTCGGACGGCGACAAAAACGTCTGGTCTCGGGCGCCAGCATTTGTGGTGTTCAGCGGCTGGAGGGGACGCATCTTGAAAGAAGAAGCAAGGTAGTCAACGACTCAAACAAAGAAACTCTTGGTGTGTTCATCGGCTCCGTGGATCGGGGGATTCGTTCGCTCGGCACAAAAAAAAAAGAAAAACTATCGTCGGCCAACCATCGCACGCTCCCCTGTGGTGTCACGGTAAGGAGGAGTTTGTTTAGGTAGGGAAGAAAGGTCGAAGTTGTTGCTGCTGCTTTCGCAAATGGGAGACTGCAACGTTTGATTTCACACCACATGGGCCGTTCCGACTCCCGAAGTGGCCTGGGCCCCATTGAAATTCAAGACGGCTCCGTACACGCCCGGGCGTGTTTCTGTGCTTGACAGGCTTGGCTCGCCCCGCTCTCTCGGCGAAGCCCCCTTTTGGCTTTTGGATCTCCTCATGTCTCTGCCCTACCATCCTCAACTTCTTGTACGACATCAACGACTCTCGATCACTCAAACCTTTGCAGATGGCATCGATCTACCTCAATCGGTTGATAACGGGAATTGAGGCACTGGGTTAGCAGCAACTTTCTTGCCCATGAGCACCATATGAAACAACGCAAATCCAGTTCATCCAGTCTTTTCACATGTCACCGGCCTTGATCCAGCCCCTCACTCGAAGTTCCACAACAGTACTACATACATACACTGGAGGAGGCCATGTGGGATCAACGTTTTCAGCCTTGGTTTCATTGTCAAGATCATGCTATTTCTCGTTTCTCACCGTGCTACAGTCATTCTTTGCTATCTCATTATCCGCTCGAACCCAGCCCAACAACTGATAGCAAACGCCAACAACGCCATATCACGCAAACCTCAAGGCAAGCAATACCCGTAATTGTCCTCCCACTCAATCAATCGCCCTGGCTCGCCCGAGGGCTTCCACCGCAGGCTGGGCACACAACCGCCCATCTGCTGATCAAAAACAACCTTTACACTCGCCGTGTTCCTGTTCCCAACCGCTTTACACGCCGTAATGACGTCCTCGTCTGGGTTCCAAAGCACCACTCTCGGCAACCCCCATTCTTTTGCCTCGGCCAGCGCTGCCTCGAGGAGAACCTGTGTATCAGCTATTCTCTGAGCTGCACTCTGACAGTCAACTCCGTGCACAATTCTCAGAATCCGCAGTTTCTTGGCTGGGATATCATGGGCCCAGTATAGCCAGCTACTCGAGTTTCCCGTCCTGGCGCCCTTGTAAGGGATCGTCTTTCCCGTCATCTTCATCGCGTCAAATTCAGCGCGGGCAAGCTGCCATTTGAGACGGGCGTAGGTTGGGGCAAAGGCTACATGCGTCTTCTCGTCAGGTGCCATGTCTTTGAAATGGGCGCTGAGTTGGTGATTGTCCTGCTTGCAGAGCAAAGGGAGATCCTCGAGTCGAAGAAGGTCTATCGTGACAGCATCAGCCAACCCCGTCGGCCGGTATGAAAATGACGGGGCTCGGGGCCGCGAGCCCTCTGCTGGGGTCTGTGGTGGTGACTCGACCGGCGTGAGAGGAGGGGTTTGTGGCAGTGAAAGCAGGATGAGGTTGGCTTGCTTTCCCTGGTATGACAACCAACCAAGACCGGTGTAGTATTCTCTTCCACTGTCGCTGAAGAACACGCTGCATTCACTGTCTTCATCCATCCGCTCTTTGACATAGCGGAGCAGATACGCAGCCATCCCCAATCGGCGCCAAACCGGGGCCGTGAAGACGTGTCGGATGGTGTAGCCATATGCCTCCCTGGCAGTGCCATCGGAGACGAGGATTTTTTGGCGTGTAGCTTCACAACTGGCGATGATTTGTCTTGGGTATCCCTTAAGATAGAGGACCCATTGCCGACGGGCGGAGCAAGTGAGCTCATGCTGGGCGAGGTGACGCTCTCGCTCGATGAATTCGTCAGGTGCAGGGCAAGCCTCGGCTCTTAATTCCAGAGCAATACGCTGCTGCTCTGGCGTGGCTTCGTCGAAGACGACATCGTCGAGCGTCAAGCCCATTGGTTCGGCCATGTTGCCTTTGGTAGTGCCGTGACTTACAAGTCTGTAGTAGCTTGGTGGGTGGAGATTGAATTCTGCTGATGACCAGGGTTCCAGGCTCCCATGTGAGTGGATCTCAACGGCTGCAGGAAGACAGGTGGGTCTAAAAAGATGAATTCGAGGTTCGTCTGACGAGAATCGGAATGCTAGAAGAGGCAAGGGACCCAGGACTTAAATAGGGGAGAGAGGAATGCTACAGGCAGAAAGGCATGTTTAAAACCTTGATAACAGTGGCTCTGCCCGAAAGTCAATCTGAGAGGCTGAAAAATGTGATATGCCACCACATTAGACAAGCCTTTCCAAAGCCGTTCAAGTCAGCGGCAGAGAGAAATAAGCTTTCTTCTTCCGCCGTGGTGGGCACCCTCGCCAACCCCGTGATTTGTTCCCCATAAACATCTCCAGACCAGACCTGCCCAATTGCACAAGACTCAGCGTCGCACTTGCCCCCCCTGGAACTTATCATCTGGCCATCATCCGTGGCGTTGAGGGACAGGAAACATGCTGAAAATGTCGCAAACAACCTGGGAAATGGTGACTGGGTGTGAGCCAAAGTATGGAAACAAGCTCATGGCGATTGGGAATGAGATGCAGACAGGGATGGCCAAATGCAGAGGTCAAGATAGCGGGATGACACTGCAGATCGCATGCATATCCATCTTTTTGGGATTGGGACTTTCAACTCCTTCCAAGTCCCAACTTCAAAGAGACTGGTAGGTTAACCTCTAAGACGGGTCAAGTGACTTGACCAGATACCGGGAATAGGTCGGGAGTGTTGACAATCACTTCGGGCAGACAACCTTCGGTGGTTAGGAAATCGGACGCCGAAGGGGAGAAACAACCCGGGATACGGACCTCCTCTCTCTCGGTCGATTACACCCGAAGCTGGGAACCTACCACACCTTTCAGCCTCAGGGGGCAAGAGTAAGCGGACCTATTCCGCGGACGACAACAAACAGCACGCCAATGGCATGATGGGTGAGGTGATTGCCACTTGCTACAGACACGAGAATGAGCAGACTATAGCCTGCTCGTTGGAGATCAGAGTACTGGAGATGACACAAGAAAGGATGGGTGACTTGTATCACCGTCCACGTCTAAGACCGAATGGCTTGGCATTGCCAAGCTCATTCTTGACAAACTGGACAACCACCCCATGAGACTTGCTCAAACAAACAGTCCAAAGATGCTCGTGACTGCCATGCCTAACAGCAGAAATTGATCAGGTCGAGATCGCAAGGCCAAAAGAAAACGGAAAATGAAGAGGTTGCGGTCCCGAGAAGAAGTCTGGTTGGTCTGGACTGACAAGAGGTGTCGTCAAAAATACAGCGGGGCTGAAGGCTGTCAAGCCACAAGAGCCATGGCCACCTAGCCCCCAACCTGCCCCGCCCTGTGGCTCAAGCGCCAGCACATGAGTGGTCGGAACCGGCACCAACTCATTCCGCAAAATTTCCACGAGCCCTGCCAATTACCAACGCACACAAAATTTGGTCTCGATATCGTTGCATGGTAGCGACTTCGAATCTTTGACGGCCCCGGACACAGCATCAAAGGTACGCGCGACCCCATTTCCCTGCCCACTGTAATTGCCCACGACCCTCCTGCTTTTTCCTCTTCATTTTCGCTTTTTGCACTTCTCCAAGCACCCTGCTGGACCGACCTTACTAACACGACAGCATCACCAGACAGTCGACCAAAATGGCGGAACTCAACATCGGAGCGACAGCGTGGCGCCGCGTAGAGGTTGGCCGTGTTCTCAGACTTGAGAACGGCAGCCTCGCTGCTATCGTCGAGATCATCGACCACAAGCGCGTATGTTTGAACCCAACCCACCGAGTGGATGCCGAGCACCGAATGGCGATATCTACGATGAGGTGAAAGTGAACTTGGACAGAGAGACTAAAACATTGGATTTCAGGCTTTGGTCGACGGCCCTTCCACCAACGAGAGACTCGCCACCCCCCGCGGCGAGATCTCCTTCGCCAACACCCTCCTGACCCCCATCGTCATCGAGAAGCTCCCCCGCGGCGCCCGGACAGGTACCGTCAAGAAGGCCTGGGAGGCTGCCGGCGTTGACGCCAAGTGGGCTGCCACCAACTGGGCCAAGAAGCAGGAGAAGCAGGAGAAGCGCCAGGCCCTTACCGACTTCGACCGCTTCAAGGTTCTGCGGTTGAAGAAGCAGAGAAGATTCGAGGAGCGCAAGGCTCTCGCCAAGATCAAGTCCTCGGCTTAAGCGTTGGGAATGGGCGTCTTGGTAGATGGGAAGCGTTTGGTTCGGCATGGTTCTCTGGGGGAGGAAAAGATGGGATTTCTGGGAGGGTCAGCATAAGGGCTTCAGCACAACACGGATTTGCTGGGTTATTCATTGCGTCTATTTCGGAAGGCCTCTTATGTCACACTCAACAACGATTGTGGCCGGCGTCATGGAAAGTGCGAATTAAAAGCCAAAAATGACATCCACCTCACAAGCAAACCATCGAGGGCAAACTGTCGAATGCCGAAACTACGGAACTAGGTTGGTGACAGTGAGCTCTGTCCGTTAAATGAATACCCCGAGAATACATGAGGACAATGCACTTGCCAAATCACTCTGCCTTCTTATCTTGTTTCTGCAATGTTCAACCTCAATTAGTGTATTTAATTCTCAATTCCATATCCATGTGTTCATGACGAAAGCGAAGCCTTGATAATAGGTCCTGATCCGCTATCGCGATAAGAGAGAGGTGAGCTCCCCATATTTAGGAGAGGCAGTTGAAGTCCATCTGGAAATCCCCCAGATTACCTAATTGGGACTAGCGTCTTTTGTGCAGCTGGCGGGTGCTCCAAGCCCTACCTGAAAATTGGAGCCGAAACTTTTCTTCGCACCACGACGAGAGTCTTCCTACCCCCGCATATCAGGTGTTAACGTCAGTTTCGATATCAATGTGAGTGCAGCGCGGGCAGCGATTTCCAATGTCTTTTTTACGGCGCCCCAGGACGGGAGAGACCGTTTGAGGTCGCACTTCGAGCTCAAGCTTGACTTGTTTCCCGGGGGTGGTTTGTGTGTGCGTTAGTTTGCGAGGAGACGAGAGGAGAACTGACAAGGTCCAACCCACCAACTAGCAGTCAAGATGGCCAACCCCCGTGTCGAGGAACTCCCCGAGGAGGAGACCAAGAAGACCCAGGTCGAGGAGCTCGATGACTCCAGCGACGACTCCGATGTTGAGGCCGGCGATGCCAGCCTCCCCGCCGGCTCGACCACCATGGTCCACTCCCGCAACGAGAAGAAGGCTCGCAAGGCCATCGAGAAGCTGCACCTCACCCGCGTCCCCGGTATCACCCGTGTGACTCTCCGCCGCCCCAAGAACGTGAGTTTTACTCTGGGAAGAGAAGGACGGTTTTCCGGGGATTGGGAATGCCGTTTGAGTTGGGCTTGGAATTCGAAGTGCGGGGTTATATGGGAGAAGAACATGGGCTGACCAGGGTGCGATGGTATAGATCCTCTTCGTGATCAACAACCCCGAGGTTTACAAGTCCCCCAACAGCAACACCTACATGTGAGTAGAGCCGATGCAGCTTGTCGTGGGATTTTGGTCGCATGGAAAGCTGACCCCGCTTCGCAGTGTGTTCGGTGAGGCCAAGATCGAGGACCTCAACGCCAGCGCTCAGGCCGCCGCTGCCCAGCAGCTCGCCAGCCAGTCCGCTGAGCACGACCACGCCGGCCACGACCACTCCCACGAGGGTCACACCCACGCCGCCAAGGAGGAGGAGGAGGATGACGGCGAGGAGGTCGACGCCGAGGGCATTGAGGACAAGGACATTGAGCTTGTCATGACCCAGGCCAACGTCTCCAGGAAGAAGGCCATCAAGGCGCTGAAAGAGAACGACAACGACATAGTCAACTCGATCATGGCATTGAGTGTCTAGGGTTGAAAGTTGCGTCCGTCTTTTTAGCAAAACAAATATTCAAGATCAACCATCCCCAAAGGATAAGGTTGTCTTTTCTGGCATAAGCTTCTCGTTGGCCCTATTGCACTTTTGCGTTGTGAATGGCTTGTATGTTATATGTCATATGTGCCCCGCCATCAGATACATGAGGCTCTGTTGGGGCACATTGGCTAGCTGGAGATCAATAACAAATCACAGCTTGTCTTGTTGGATCCGTTTAATTTTCTCAAAACTTCAATGCAAACCACCTTGATCAATACATTGTCCTCGGCCGTTGAGCAAGCTCATCTTGAATATTCCCGTCCCGCAATCCCAAGCTTGGCCCAGTTCGCGAGATCCCGGAGCTAGCCACCAAGCCCTGCCGTTGATTCCGTGGAGCAGTCACGTGATTGGAGATTCCGCGCCCGGCAAACGTTGCTTGGATTCGGCAGACTCAACGCAACGACAGCGACGCAATTCCACCCCTCCAGACCATCTCAGAACCACCGCAAAAATGGCCGCAGTAGGTTTCCCCCCTGTCAATTGAGCCTGTTGCCATGTTGGATCATTTTCCTCTGCTGGGAGGAGCTTCCCGGAGAAAACAGCAGGGAACCTAGCACCTCGGAAGCCCAGAGCTGAGCTAATTTTGTGTTTCTCCTCGCCCTTTCTAGCGCAGCGCAGCTCTCAAGGTCGACTGGGCCAAGATCACCACCTCGCTCGGCCTGCGCGGCCAGACCGTCGCCGGGCTCCAGGCCTTCAAGAAGCGCAACGACGAGGTCCGCCGCAAGGTCCAGCAGCTCTCGGAGCTCCCCACCACGGTCGACTTTGCCCAGTACCGCGCCGTCCTCAAGAACCAGGCCGTCGTCGACGAGATCGAGAAGCGCTTCGCCGCCTTCAAGCCCGCCACCTATGACGTCTCCCGCCAGCTCAAGGCCATCGACGTGTTCGAGGCCGAGGCCGTCAAGAACGCCGAGGCGACCAAGCAGAAGGTCGACCTGGAGCTGAAGGACCTGGAGAAGACGCTGGCCAACATTGAGAGCGCCAGGCCGTTTGAGGAGCTTACTGTTGACGAGGTTGCGGCTGCTGAGCCTTCTATTGACGAGAAGACTGCCAAGTTGGTCAGCAAGGGTCGCTGGTCCGTTCCCGGGTACAAGGTATGTTTTGAGTTGGGAGGGTTGGGAGTGTGTCTGGAAGGGGTGATGCTAATATGTTGGGGACTTGCAGGAGAAATTCGGCGATCTTTCCGTGCTTTAAGCAACATGAGCTTACTGCTGCCGCTGCCATCACTACGACGATCATCCACCGTTCCCTTTTTCATGTGTACTCTAGCATTGTAGATAGCCCAAGACGCGCTGCTTGGGGAAGAGGGGCTGCCACCGCTTTGATCAACACCATTGCGGAGGAAAGAATTTTACCTTGTTAACATCCATGCTGTCTTTGGTCACTTGCTTCTTTTCTGGTCTTGATGGATGTGGTGAGGCTACTTTCCATGGTGACATACCACAGGGAGACGTTTAGACATGACTTCTAGTTTTGATGATTTCATCTCAGTGATGGAATGCCAGTCAGCTCTTTCGGCCTGAGTGCTAAACAACAGAAGGTATCGATTGTGGCCACTCTTGCAATAGGGTGTCTTGGCATATGGTACTGGCTCTGAGGGTGGTCTTTACATACTAACAACGGGGGAGAGATGATGTCCGGCACCTCCGCTACTTGCCATGGTGTATGGTGACCATCAAGTCCAAGGCGTGGCTCAGACTCAAGGCCTCGCTTCCGAGAAGTCCAGCTGATGAGGGATGTCTATATGTATTGACGTCCAGTACAATCAAGAGTGGGCCTTCAATTGCCGACTCGGGTTGGGGGTGTTATCCAATGCATAACCCAAGCGAAAGGTGAGTGGTCTGTTAGGTCCGAGTCTGTTTACTTATCATTCACCAGCCGCGAAAGACTGATCCTCTGATCTAAGTTTCAGGCCGATACGGCGCCCATGATACGAGAGACCTAACAATCTACCGTGATCTTTTGTATAAGTCATAGTTACAGAGCTGCCTCGTAGTTGGCTTGAAATCAAGACAAAATTGCTGAGTTCTGTTATTGATCTGCCCTGGCTTCGGTTGTTTATGTATTCCCAACATTTCACACTGCTCGTTGAACGTACCTAGCGGAAGATGATGCTGGTCGTGGGACTGTTGCTGTAGTGATCTAAGGAGGGGAATATGAACATGCCGGATTATGGGGCACCGGGGGGAGACCTGAGAGTGGTCTTGAGAATTGGAGAAATGGGGCTCTAAACAGAGAGTAGGGCCTTTGTTTTTCTTGCTTTTGAATTCTACTGGTTTCAAGGTTGAAATCTAATCATGTACAAGTATGATGGATCATTTCAGTGTCTATGGTCCGCTGAGTTGGAACTGACCTAGAGATGGGTCGAGGGTTGCGTTGAAGGAATATCAAGTATTGCCGGAGGTCCAGTGATCCTATCGGGCCAACAGCTCTAACATCTCTCAGCAAGAAGCACTGCCAACACGGGGCCTGTTAGCATGATGGGAGACATGTCGAAATATACATGGACAGATAGATGTTGATGCTTGGCTAGCATACTTGGAAGTTAGCAGCGACCTACACGACACAAGGCCAGGCACCACAAGGATGAGGTGTTCTTACTATCGCCTTTCTTGCAGTCTGAATTTGTCAAGCTATCCTGTGCAAAAAAAAAAACCAAAAAAAAAAAAAACCTTTACAGGTGGAGCAAGTGTAAAATTCACCAAGTCAGCCCAAGGGGGTGGAAGTTGGCTACGAAAACTTATAGACAGGCGCTTTATTTTGGATTTAAACACGAGCCTTCATGTTTGCATTCCTAACACCACTGGTCAAGTACGTGCTGGTATGATAACACTCTTGCAAACGCGGTTGCTTCTAGCTCTATACCATCCCCATGAAGCAAGTTAGGAACATATCTTCCTCTATCTACATGATTGCTTGACCAGCCTGATTGCTTTAAGCTCCACCGTCGCTTTTATCTCAAGTTATACTGTACGTATGAGGACTTGTGACAGGCGCCGTCTTGAAGAGGGAGTGTTGTGTATGTTCTGGCGACCCAGCATCATGATGCAGATCGACGGTAGAATAGACATGTCAGACAAATAGATTTGCCTGACTTGTACTGAACCGTTGTTGTATTTTCGGAAAGCATTTAGGCGTATCTTCGCGCATTTCTGCGCTTCAAAACTCCTTGCACTGCTCGAACCATCTAGCCTGGCGACTTCTGTTGCGACATATTTTGTGTTTACATTATCACAACTTGTAATGTGCTGTTGAAAATCTCAAACGTATCAAGTCACATCAGTATTCATTGGTGAGAGTACAACTTTATCACTTCTACATCCCGTTGCTAGGCGGCATGTGTCCTTTGTTTACATCGGCTACGAAGAAACTCAGGGGAACCCTAACCCGGCACCACTTCACCTTTGACCTGCTTAGTCATGCACCCCACTAGAGCTTCATCCCACCATGCAACAAGTGACGGAGGAGCTTCCCGAGGTTCAATTCTTCAACAACCAGCTTTTCTTCAACTACCTATCGATACGGATCAACTCCCCCGGAATACCTCGACTCGCCAATTCCATACCTCTGGCACTACTAGATCCACAACCTCTATACGGACTCACCTCCCCGAAACACCCTCCCAAAAATGTCCTTCGGCTCCAAAAAGTTCCGCGGCTCCGCCGAATCCAACACCTTCGGCGCCCGCTACCGTTCCATGATGGCCAAGCGCCCCTTCCTCCTCTTCGGCCTCCCCTTCCTCACCGTCATCATCGGCGGCTCCTTCGTCCTCACCCCCGCCACCGCGATCCGGTACGAGCGCCACGACCGCAAAGTGAGGACCCTGACGCGCGACGAGGAGCTGGGCATCGGGCAGCAGAGGAGGAAGGTGGACATGAAGGAGGAGTACTACGTAAGTTGTGCACGTTCCAAGACATATCTGTGGGCAAAAACAAGAAGGGCTCACATGCAAAAAATTGGCAGAGATTGGCGGCGAAGGATCTTGACGACTGGGAGCAGAAGCGCGTCAAGAGGCTCAAGGGGGAGAGCGATGGTATTTTGTGAGAGGGTGGGCGGGGGGGGGGCGGCTGTGTGCGATGGGAGTTTTTTTTGCAAAGGAAGGGAGGGAGGGGGACTTGATCGATCGGCCCGAGCAAGCAAAAATCTCTCACCGCCGAACTAATCCACTCATCCTGACCGAATCCTACGGGGACTTGTTATTGTCAATGTCGGCTGACAGTAGCAAAGCCCAGTCACGCGTACGCGCCTTGTCTTTGTACGACGGGTTCGTGGAGATCGATCCGATGGTTTGGAACTCGCTGTGCAACAGTGGGAAGGAGGGCTGTCTGTCAACTATTACGCCGAAAAGCTCCGACATGGGTTTGTCCTCCCTTACCTTTACGACTGTTTGGGAGGTAAAGGGGGGCAGCTTTCGATATAATATCACTCAGTCACAAATCAGTTACGGCCGAGATAGCACGGGATTGACTTCCGGCACACGGTGATGGTCTCGGGGACTTTTCTGATGATGGGGGTTTGTCTCCGCCATCCCTGGCTTCAACCGGAGGTTATCTCCACATTTTGATCTGGGGGGGGAACTTCCCGCTTTCCCGCGGCCGAGAGTCAAACCAGTCTGTCGGAGAGATCATATAATCAATTCTTTGTCTTCAAAGGCGGGAAGTTTTTATATGAGCCGGTTGTTGCACACAAGCCACACTGACAGGGGTGGTTGAAGAGATCGGGGAATTACTCCGGGGCTGGGTATTGGATTTGACAACTGATATATTTATCAGAGTCAAAACAGACAAAGACAGGTTGGTTACAGCGGGCGTTTGTCTGGGATCACTTTGGGTATTTGTCTAGGATCGGAGCTGCTCATCCGAGGTTACCGGTGACAAAAACAACAACAACAACAACAACAATGGTTGTTGGAATCGGGGATTTCATCATTTTTGCCAATCGTCTGTTTCCAGGTCGTTGGTGGTGAAGGGGGTAATGAATCCGATTGGATCCAGATCCTTGGTAGGATTGATGGGGGCTTTTCGTTCGAGGAGCCGATGGATTGATGACGGTGCTTGCTGAGGATTATGATAGCTCTGCGGTCTCACTGGGTGGTTCGGGCTCGGCGAGGCTGCAGTAGGAATAAGGGATGGATTATTTTGACAACGCAGAGATGCATACAATTGCCGCCAGCCTTGCTTTTAAAGCGAACAAAGCTGACTACCACCACCACCACCACCACCAACAACAACAATAACAACACACAAAACATGAGCCAAAAATATCATCATCTTTGTCCAACAGGGAGGATCTAGTTTTTTTTTGGCGCCCGTCCAACCCCAAGGCAGCAGCAGTAGTCAAGTGTTTGATGTTTGCAGGGTGCATATGTCATTGACCCCCGCCCCCCCTTCCTGCAACCGAAGGACAAGAAAGCTTAAAAAGATTTTGTTTTGACAAAAGTCGCGGGGGGGGAGGAGGAGGATTCCCACTACGCCTCGGGCCACAAGCGCGCTGCGTGGGATCTGCGGATCATCCGCCCGCATTTTGTGTTTCAGAAGGGGGGTGGTCTATGATATAATGTGATCGATGCGTCACTAGGTGGCTCACCGATGTGGTTTACACACATGCGGCAAGGGAATCCGAGGGGGGGGGGGGGGGGTGGTCGTGGTGGTTGAGAGAAAGCTGGGAATAAGGAGTACGATAGATACGGCCGGTCAACAAGCCCACCAAAGCAACAGTTGCCATGTGGTTTTTTTTTTGGTGTTTTGTTAGTTTAGCCATGACAACACACAAAAAAAGGAGGCGGGGGTCGTTCAAAGGGGCAGGCTGAAAATAAGGGACTGTGTGTACCTTATCTGTTGTTTACACTTTGGCGCTTGCGTCTCATGAGTATTTCAAATTATGCAAAAAAACAGAATTATATATACACTACATTAGTGTTTAATCTAGCACACACACACACGGTGTCCCCCCGCGTTGACAGGGCTGGAATTTCGTCTGGTCTTTTTTCCAGGAGGGGTAAGTGTACTGTACATAGTGTCCGGTCAAAGAGGGGACGAAGGCCGGCTGTCTGTGTGTATGCATATGCATCGACACATCCCCCTCCCCGCGCTTGATGCCCGGCGGGGAACTCACAGACTCGCGCGCGCAGAGCGGGTAGACCAAGACGACTTGACTGTGCGTTGTAGTTTTTGCACTGACGGGAGCCCGGTCTATTACTACTGGTTGGGAATTCGCAAGATACTTGTCACTGAAAGCTAAAAAAGAGGCGGTTAGAGGAGAAACATGGTGCGACCTGCTGTGTAATAAAGGCGAGGCTTTTGGCAGGCTGTTGTTGTTCTTGTTGGGCGGTTGGAGGAGATAGGTTAGGCCTCATCGTCATATGTAAGCTTCGAGGGACCTCACCCCCTGACTGTTGTTGCACTGACCTTTACGCCCGGTCTGGTGGGTGGGTTGTGTCTCTGACGCAGAGCCCTTCAAAAAAGATGAGATGGTCGCCGAAAATGACTTGGACTTCCTGATCAACTTTCAATTACATGATGATATCCGCAACGAGGATGTGCACAAACTGTGGGGATGGGAAACAAAGATCCCGAAAAAGTTTTGAAACGTTTTTTGACGTATTTCGTGCCACCCAACCATCATCAAGTCTGTGAATCATTGAGCCTATTGGGCAAGATAACAATGAGCCCGAAACTGCCGATCCTAGTGAGGGGGAGGGTCGAAAGGGCTGATGACGGGATAGATTCTCGATTTCTGGGACGACTGGATGTCATAGTGCCGCCGCCACAATTCCAAGTTGGTCCATCCATGTTGACAGTCTGGACCGACATTCACGGCCGGCCCATGGTCTACATACGGCAGGGCGGTACCGTCAATATTTCGATGTTGGATGCTTCGAACGGACGATGGCTTGCAGTTCAGGGCTCGAGGCTTGCCGCTGCTGAAAAGTGGCTTGCTGACTACTCGGCGTAGAGTGGAAGGCTGATGATACGATGGTGGGGAGCATGTCTCTCTTCTTCAAGAATAGACGGAACTTTTTCTTACTGTTCGGCATGCCGCTCGTCCCGCTTCGTCTTGTCTAGATTCCCGAGCGGTGAACCCCGCTATGATATTCATAGAGTATTGACCCCGGTTGTTATCTCCCCAATGTCTCGATTTTCACCTGCAAGGGATGGGAGATCATGATGGATAACTGAGTGATGATCAAAAAAGAAGCAAGGAGGGGACTTGCTGCCAAGATGCAGGTGAGCGGCTGTGGTTCGCACAGATAACTCGCTAGCGATCAGCGGATCAACCACACTGCTGGAACAGCAGGATTTCAAGCCACAGGGCCCGGCGCTGCTTTGGGTGTTTTATCCCCGCGTCGATGGCTGATGGCTGCTGATGACGGGCGGGCAACTGGGCGGTTTATCCAGGCAAGGCTCTCCAATCATGGGGTTGGAGGACACTGCCGAAGGAGGGGGCGTTCCTTGAGTCCCGTGAGCAGAAGCATTCCAAAGCAAGGTACGAGATTTTCCTTCTGGTTGCCACGAGTCTTGTTCGGTTCACTCAGGGCCAGTTGCCCCTTTGGGCCAACGACCGGTCTTGTCGACTTGTTGCGATGGAATAATGATGGCGTGTTGAGATTGCGGGAGGATCGGAGTATACGGATCGAAAGAAAGCAATGCTTCAAGGGGACCTCGGATCGGTCTTTTTTTCTTCAACAGTGGAGCCGAGTGGAGGAAGCAAACATTCGCGGCTTCGATGGGATTTCCAATCTTGCGCCTTGTGATCTGCTTGGCTGCGCTCAGTATTTCGCCATTGCCATCGCCCAACTCTCCCTCCCGGGCCAATTTGCGAGACCTTTCCGGTCGATTACTATCAGTCTGACTGACAGTGCACTCTGGATGAAGGCCGAGGGAGGTTGCCGGCCATGGTCCACGGCCCAAGACATCCGTTCCCACTAACGCAAAAGAGGCAAATCGTCGTCGAAATTGGCATTTGGCGATTTCTGGGGAGCTGGGCAATCGATAGGGCCGTGCACAATGTGTTGATACCACCCATGTCGCAAGTTGCCCAGCGATGCCCAGCCTTGGTGGGGGTAGATGATGTCTGCCCTGATCAGTGATGACGTACCCTTGTATCCGATTTTGCAGTTACAAATTTGACGAAGCGCATCTGGAAACCGCGGGATGCCCTCTCTTGATTCCGGGTCAAAGAAAGTGGTAATGAAACGGAGGAGAGCTTCATGTGCGTTGACAGTGACGGTGAGTGATCCGTCATCTTTCTCCTCGGCCGGTAAGGTATTCGTATTATTCTGACAGCTGAAGCTTGCGTGGAGCGGAGTGGCTTGGATCTGGCCAGTGCTGAAAGAGTGCAGCTCTCATGGCTCGCTTGAGCGGAATGTAGCCCCACTCTTTTCGATGCATGGTGGTGTGCAGCGCTGGAGCGCCGTGTCCGGGCCACGGAACAGGCCTAGTCAGCCACCGCATCCACCGCCCAATATCACCCTGCTCTCCAGTACGTACTCTCCAAGCTGGGTCTTGCATCAGCTGCAGGTACCACATCTCGTCATGACCGATCGGCAGCCTGCCAGCATGGGGAGAAAAGCCCACCATACATATATACCCCCGCCCCTCCCGCCGTACCTAACAAGAGCTCTCGGTCTTCAGCAAACCTTCACCAACCACCAACCACCACACGGATACCCTCGAATGTCCGGGTCAGGTCCAAGAGCTACCACGGCTAGCCACCTCTACAAACTACCAAACGTATAACTACCTCAGTCTTCCACCGGTTATGTTCTGTGGCCTTCCTCATCACCACCACACCAGTCACCGAGCCCTCCGCAGTTTCCGGAGTCACAACCGTCTTAGAAGCGAAGCTGCCTCACATTCAACCATGCATTTCCGTCACCACCACAGCCAACCGAGCAGTGCCAGCTCGTTGGCCAGATCCTCCATGGAATCCTCAGTATCCTCAGTATCACGACCTTCAACGAGCGGGGGAAAATCAGAACTTTCTGTCGACTGGGACCCGCTTCGCCTTCACCCACCTCTTGCCTGCGCTCCGGTCCCACATCTTCCCGAGGAGACCTCCAGCAGACGATATCAACCCCACGAGCTAAGGCAAGCTCGATCTATGCACAATCTCCGAGCCCAACAACACAACAACCACACATCCCGGCACAACCACCAGGCCTCAACAGCAACTGTCATCTATGGGGGGTTTGACTTCGGGTTCGACACCGGCAGAAGCCATCAGACATCAGCCAGAAGACCGCCCTCACCAACACCAAGCACAGCTTCCGATGCCTCATCACTGGACGGGATTCGGGATGCTAAGGAGTGGGGCGACAACTTCATCGTTACGCCCCTCCCGGCCCCGCGCCGCCGCCCCCACCCTCAACACACCCCCGGACAGCCGGCCGCCCTGGCCGAGGCCGAGAATTTTATCAAGAGGGGCGGCTGGAAAAGACGGGGAATCGTCTTTGTGAGCGACACACCTGCTCTGGCTCCCGAGGAGGAGACTTGGGAGATCTAAGCATCTCATGTCTCACTGTACCATTATCGACTGTACTATTCTCTCTTTCTCTTCCCTCTGTATATTTTTAATTTCCTTTTTTCACATGTACACGGCCCAAAGCGGGTCTTTTCTGCATCTTAGCCGGCGTTGGTTTTTGAGGCTTTTTGGGTCAAGGAACGGGTCACCATCAGTCGGTCAGGACATCGGCTGGACCCTTCATCGAAAGATCGGTCATGTCATTCGTGCATTTGGATGGAGTTTCATACAATAGTTCAAGATACCACTTTTTTTTGTCACAATTTCTTTGGATATGGGGGGTGTCACCGCTACTACAACGGTCTACGGGCAACGGATGCCCAATTAGGAGATCCCGAGCTTATACATGCAAGCAAGGATGGTCAGGCAATGGTCAAACAGACAAAATAAACACTTTTTTTCACCTTGTGCTTCATCTTCAACTGATCTTTGGTGTGAAATCGGCCGTTACAGAATAAGCTTTTGTTTTGGTGCTGTGCATTAGAAGATCACACTATGCTTCATTTTCATCTGATGGTTTTCTTGCAGCAGAGCTGTTTTGTTTCAAGTTGCTGTGCACTCGGGTAAGAAACATTCGAGTCCAAGAACGGACAAAGTCTGTGTGTAAGTCGAGGACAAGCCCAGAATGGCATCACCGAGCCACATCGGCAAAACGCGGGAATAAGGATGGCAAACACAAAACTGTCTCTGCCGTCAAAAAGAGACAGAGAGAGAGACAAGACACAAGAGCCAAGGTCGGAGATTGCCGCAGTCACATAGGTGTGGGTGACAAAAAGAAGTCATGAGGCCAGAAAATGGCTGAGGTGTGCGTCGTACCTGAGCCATTTGAACCGTCCCTTGCTTCTCTCTGGTTCGTGTACCTGCCTGATGACAACAAACCCCTGTCGTTGGATTTGCTGCACGCACTACCGAAGCCACGCACGCCTTCTTTGTGACTTCCTCTCCAGGACACTCTCCCATCATTGTGAAAAGCCGAGCCTCACCGAGCCGAGCACACACACGAGCCGAGAATCTGAGTATGTACCTCCGTCCCCGCCCCCGCCTCTCCGGTCATCGCAAGCCTTGTTTCTCTCACAAGTGCTCTCACACAAGGTGACTAGTATACGAACCACCACTTTAATAACACAGTATCCCTTGATTAAACAAGACGACAACGACTCGATATACGTGGCCCACCACCACCCACCCTCCGCATCTGTCGCAGGTGGCCAAAGTCTCTGTCCAAGGTTGAGTCAAAAAAGGCGGAAATTACAACTTTTTTTCACCTAGCAACCCGGGCGAAAATGTCCCCGTGATGGGGAAAAAAAACTTGTGGTGATAACGTAAAACCTTGATTTTTCTCATGGTGTTTTCCCGTCTCTTGGCAAACAGCAACCCCAAATTCACACCTCTGTTCAAGCTCCATTGGGTCTTGGCAGGGCAGGGCGACAATCATGGGTGTCCATGAACAACACCATGATGACACATTCAAAATCCCACTCTCTTTCTCTCTCTTGCTCTCCTGCACGAAATCCATACTGCACTGCACTGTACCCCTACCTGCTGCAACTCATAAACTCATCACCCTGCTCAACCATCACAACCGGTCGGCACTACTCTATACTAGAGAAAAGGAGATAACTCATGGCAGCAACCGTCTCTTCAATGACACCTAAAACCTCCCACCAAAACAGGTTCTACCCCCAAAATAATAGCTATTCTATAACCCTCACCATAAAATTACAACGTCACATATTCCCACTCAAAACACTCACAAACTTCCCTCACCCATCACCCCCGCCAACCTTTGCCTAGGTACCCATCAAACCATCCATCACATCCCACCGTCCTATCCATCCATCCATCCATCACATCCCACTGCCGGCTCTCTCGGATGGGGGGCTCACTCACACACTGTCATATCATACAAAAACCTAGCGGTCAAGACGCTCCGGTAATCAACCAAGGAGTTCTCCCCAAGAAAAACCAGAAAAGAATGGAATGCACAGCAAAACCTTTTTCAAAAACTTGCTCCCGCGCCAATACAATAAAATGCAACCTGACACACACACACACACACACACACACACACACACACACACACCTTCTTACTCACGCACTCACACTAGTGTAGGTTGCATCTCCAACAAGCCAGCTCACTTCCAACATTTCCATCCCGTTCCATCCAGACAGCCATTTGCATGCCCCCTGACTTACACCCCCGACCTGAGTACCTGCATCCCGCCCCCGATTTCCCTTTCCCATCCCATCCCATACCATCACCCCGCCCCCGCATCTTACCTATCCTTATCGGGCATCCCTCACAGGAAGAATACATCACCAACAATCCATGCTCGCCATGCCAACCCACCATCGTACATGCAGACATACACGTACATACCCCGTGTGAACATTCTCACCGCACTCTGCATGCGCACTGCTGAAAAAAAGACAAAAAGATGACTTGCATACGTTGTTGGGCTGGAATACCTCACCCTAACCATGCATCACAGCTGAGAGCACTGCAACCCTCACGGCTCACGCGGCAAAGTTTCTCGAAACACGAACCCAATTCAGTGAAAGACAAGAGTGTGTGTGTGTGTCAAATGATCAATTGATATCTAATCACATCCACGTCTTATAACTGGCCTCAAGCTAAACCTGTTCCTGTCGAAAAACATCAGGCAAACCTGTTCCAAGAAAATCTCTCCCCCCTCTAAGGTATCACCCCTTCCCATAACGGAGCATCCTCTCCTCCCTCTCTCCTGCAGGTACCACACCCACCACATCCCCAAAAGAGCGGCGTTGTGGGAAAACCCCTCTCCGAGTATGTAGCATTAGCGTCGGCACCTGAACCATCATCCGATCTCCTGCAGTAGCCATCAGCCTGCCTTCCGAAGAAGCAAAGCAAAGTGACATCCCATCACAGGATTCTCTCAATACGACCCCTCCCTCCCATCATAATAACTCTCCGCCACAAACGAATTCATCTGCCCCGGCCAGATCCTCACCGACCTCACCGGATGCCCGCTCTTCAAGCTCAACCACGGAAGCTTCGCTCCCCCTTCGTTCGGCGCCCACATGATGATCGCAATGTGATTCTCCGTCCCATTCGTGTAGATGATCCCATCCGGCACATGAAACTCCTTTTGAGGACCCAGATGGGGAATGTACCTTCCAAACTGATACCCATTGACATAAAGCAGCGCCCGGCAGCCATTCGTGATGGTCTTGTAGTCGTCGGCCTCCAAAAACTTAAAGCTCAGTGGTGTGTCGTAAAACACGTCCCAGTTGATAGTCAATTTTGCAGACCAAAACCCAACACCAGGCTTGTCGAGACCGTCCTTGAACGGGTTCTTCGAGGTATCCCCTGACAGCGGAGCTCCAGGAAGGTGATACCCCATTCTCTCAGCAAAGAAGCCCCCTTCGTTCAGAGGCCCCCTCACCTGATCCGCATAATATTCCCCCTTCCAGTTCCCCGTCAACTTCCAGTCAACTTCCATGACAGTTGCTTGCACATTCTCATCAAAGATACCATAATTCATGATACCACGCGGCGACTTCATGAGGTTTCTCCCCACGTACAGGTTCTCCTCCAAGCCCATGTTGTCAACAAGGACAGTGAGGGTGTAGTTGACCAGGTTGTCATAATTCACCTCCAGGTCGGGAAGATAGTACAGCTTCTGGTTCCCATCGGTACCGACACTGCCGATATCGCTGTAGAGAAACTGGTCGTTGAGCCAGACAGAGACGGCATATCCCGACCCGCCACGGGTGACCATGTTCAAGGCTGCCTTCACTCTCGTCGCCCTAAAGTGACCTCTGAAGACAAGCACACCAGTGTGAAATCCATAGTCGGAGCCATAGAGAGACGTGGGTGTCAGGACAGGATCATTGTCGGTGTTGTTGGTGGTGAGAACTGATCTAAGCCAACCGGAATCGTCATAATTGGACTGAAGCTCGGGAAGAGAATCACGATAGTTCCATTCGATTCCGCTGACGAGATCTGGCGTGCCGGTATTGTTGGCATACTCGTAGTCAATGGTGACTACCCAGTTGCCATGGTCATTGACTGTGAAGTTCACTGGCTTGGAGTTCACAGTGAGCGTTCGCGCAAGAAGTGGGACGTTCATGATTTCGAGTGTTGTCGTCTGGTTGAAATCAGCCATTACATTCAGACTCGTGGTGGTCCTGCCCTCAAGCCAAGTTTCGGCTGCTGAACGGATCAGATAGCCGCCGTAAACAATGATCGATGATGCCCCCTCGGAGAACGCCGGGGTCAAGTCCACCGTCCAGTATTGGTAGGCTGATCTACGATCTATCACAAAAGAAATGTTAGTCAAACCCCATTCTTTGAAAATAGTTCATGCTAGTGCAACACTGACTTTCAAGGTAGATATACACGTAATTGTTGACCACCGCCCATTGTCTATCCGGACCAATGGTCCATTGTGCGACAGTCGTACCATTCCCAGCGAAAAGACTGGCGCCGCTGCACTCAAGGATTGGGTCTTCCCACTCGTGGGTGAAGCGAAGCTCATGATATTCGCCAATATTGCCGTAAAGCACAAGCGTTGTCTTGTTGTAGCTGTTCCAAGTGAGGATCTCGGCTGAGCAGTAAGTGAGGACAAAGCGTCCGAAGGGGTAGTCCGTGACAAGTAGCTTGGAGTCGCGGCCAGACAAAACAAAGTTGGACGACAGTGCAGGCAGGTGCCAAGCCCCGGGGGCTGTGGGTAACTTGAGAGTGAAGGCAACATCATCAGTCTGACGATAGTCTCGGTGACGGATAACGTAAAATGTGCCGGAATCACCGGTCATCTGAGTTGCAACAAGCTGGTTGTCGGTGGAGTTAATTTGAAAACCCACTATGCCATCGGTGAAGTTTTCGTTCGGCATTGCTGTCAAGTACCCCGGAGAGACTTTGAAGAAGTTGGCTTGGAGCTTGAGCTCAGAGTATTTGGGTCGGCCAACGGTGCGGTCTTCGGCAATTGCCTACGTGGTGTCAGCTCATGATAATCAGACCACAAAACTTGACGTACCGCTCCATAGTCATAGCTGGTATAGACGTAGGGATGTCCCAAGTTGCCCCAGTTCGTTCCGCCAAAGATCTAAAAGACGTCAGTGGTTTGCTCCTGGAGAAGCGCCTTGGAAAGAAACCCACCATGTAGACGTTGAGGATCTTGACGCCGGACGCATAGTTGTTCTTGAAGAGCACGCGAGCCTGCACGTCGTCAAACAACTTCACACACTGATCATACCCCACAGACCCCCAGCTGTCGAAAGCACCGCCCTAAGTACCGAGTTCGTCAGTTCAACAAAACCAGAGCAGACTCGGTATGAATTGGATTCTTACTTGAAACTGCAAACCGTTAGTATTTCTGAAACAACATGAGAGGTAGAAGACATGTTCTTGTGAGACTCACTTCGGGAATTGTGTAGGGGGTTCCTGGACTCATGCTGGTATGTTTCTCCCAAAGATCCGTGTAGGTGGCATTTTCTGGCCAATCCTGTTTCGAACAATCGAGGCCGAAGGGATAAAGATCATGACCGTAAATATCAACTTCTCCTACACCGATGCCAGGGCGGCTGTAGCCAGCGGGCCAGGCGTCGTTGTTGATGATGGGAACGGCAATACTTGCGTTCTTTGCCTTCTCGATGAGCCATTGCATGTACCCATTGTCAGGAAATCCTTTGTAGCTATCGGTGGACATGCTAGAGATATTGTCAACTGGCTATCGGGACACATTTTTAACTGGGACCAACTAACGTGTATTCATTCTCCACCTGATAGAGAATGACCGGTCCTCCGCTGTCTACCTGCCATTTAGCAATGAGATCGGCAACCCTGACAACATAGCTGGTCGTGGTGTTAGCATCGGGGTGTTGGACATTCTTTGACCCGTCAACTTACTTCTCAGCAGCCTGGAGAAACTCGAGATCGGCAGTTCGTAGAATTGGCGTGGTCCTCTGCAACCATCCTGGCAAGCCGCCACCAGAGACTTCCGCATCTACCAAGGCGTCAGTTGTGTCATGTTCGACTCCAGGGAAAATGGGAGTAAAACTCACTGATATAAGGCCCTGGTCGGATAATTACATACAAACCAGCCATTTGAGCGAATTCCAAGAACATCGTCAAGTCAAACCAACCCACTTCGTCCCACTCTCCCCTCCGAGGCTCTAGCAACATCCAGGGAACATAAGTACTGATGGCATTGAAGCCCAAGGCTTTGATCTTGGCCAGCACATCGCACCACAGCTCGTGGGATCGTGGCAGTCGGAAATAGTGGAATTCTCCGCTATACAACATGATCCGCTCGCCATAAACGCTGAGTGAGTAGTTGTCGAAGGTCACAGCAGGACCTTGCCAGCCATCAGGAGGGGTTTTGATGCGATCCTGATTATAGGTATAGTACGAGAATGGCGAGGACGTGTTAAAGTGAGAGGTCGAGTTTGTGAATGGGTTCGCGGTTGAGTTGGAGGTCGAATTTCGGGCTGGGAGCTTTGGAAGAGGAAGTGCCCATCCCGGACCGGAATTGATCGTATGGTTGAGCTGCCAAGTGTAGTTTGGCATGACATAGTGGATGGTTGCCAGAGCTGGCGTGATGAGGGCGAGAGCCAAAAGCATGGCGATGATGCTTGTGATCTTCGCCATTGTGCCTTGGGTACAGATGGGGTCGCTCTCTGAGACCGTAATGGGCGTGAAGAGATAGTCTTCGGGGAGCCAAAGACAGAAGAGTCGAATGGATGGCAAAGATTTGGGAGACCTCCGATTCCAAGTGATGGGTATATACCTACTCCGGAAGCAACGTTGCTGAGTTCCTCCTTCCCTTTTGTATCGGTAATCGGCCCCGAATGTTCCCTCTGACTTCAGGCTGGGGCCATGCCTGGTTTCTTTGAACTTGACCGCTTCTCTTGCCTGATATCACAGATCCTCGAAGTTTCCGCCTGGAGAGAGGAATTCTGTGTGCGTCCTTGCGTAGCCAAGGCGGAGACCTAGTTCCCGTTGCTCGCTTCATCAGCCAACCTGGAAGCAAGGCAGTCACAGACCTCGTGGGTGCTCCTTCCTTCTATCTCCCAGGTACTTACTGACTTGGACAATCCGCCCGCACAGGGTAGGATCCATAATTGCCCCTCTCAAAGCCCATGCTGAATTCAGACGATGCAAGAACAAGCGGGGAATCCGCGGGCAACCTCTTCACCGATGATATACGGCCGGCGGAAGTAAAAGTTGAAGCGGAGGGCCGCGATATACCGAGGCAGAACCCACAGAAGTTTGTGGATGACAACATCTTGTATGAGCGGAAAACTACCTACACGGCAGGTGTTACAGCATGAAATGTAACGACATCCTTTCTATTTTGTCTAACTTGAACTCCTTGCCTGGTGGTTGGGCCGTATATAGAGAAGCACGCGTAGTATCGACATAACCTGAATGAGCTCTAAACAGAAGCCTTTCAAGATGTCTTCTTCTGTCCTCGAAACACGGGCAGCGGGACTGACATGGACATCTTGGGCGGGCTGCCAGCTTCCAGATCTGACCACTCCTCGCTAGTGTTGCCATCATCCTCGGGCCACTGCGGTACAGAGATCATATCGACAGCTGCACCATCCTGTTTCCACACTCGGCCATCCTTCATCACAAAACTAACCTTCCGCAAGGCCTTCTCATCCTTGCGAGGGTCTGCCTCCAAAGCAATGATATCCGCTCGATTGCCCTTCTCAAACCACCCAAACCTGAACCCAGAGAGATCCCCACCACAGGCTTCCCAACCAGCAACAGTTGCCGCTTCCAGTGCATCCTCCACAGAAACACCGCACTCTATCATGATCTCAACTTCCCGTGCATTCAGGCCGTGATTAAACGTCCCAGTGTCCCCGCCAGCAGCCAAGCGCACACCATGGTCATACGCCCTTTTGACCCTGAGCTTGCACTCCTGAAACATATCGGCGGGCAGCGCCTCGGCGGTAGCCAAAGTAGGGACCCATATTGTTTTCCTCTCTACCATTTTGTGGAAAAGTGTTTGCTCCAACTCAGCGGTATCCTCAAAGATGTGCTCAATGGTGGTGACACCCGCTTCCGCTGCCCACAACGCGGCCTTGGTCTCCCCTGCATGGGCAGCAACAGGGATCTCGGCTAGTTGTGCCTCCTTGACGATGGCTTCCATTTCTTCCTTTGAGTACAAGGGGACTGCCGGGTTTCTCCTCTTGGGAGGGAACAAGACTTTTCCGCCAGGCCCAGGCACATCTGGAGGGAATCGCATCGTTTTACGTCGGTAATCACTGTAGAACTTGATCAAGTCGGCGCCTTCTCCAACCCTCCTTCGGACGGCAGCTCTGACCCCGTCAACGCCATCAGCAACGTCGCATGCTCGTGGTACAGAGAGCCCCAGCCCATTCCCGCCCAGTTTGTTCTCTACCCTGAGCTCATAGGAACCAGAGCTGGCCAGTGCATCTGTGGCAACCAGGAGCCTTGGACCGGGGGTCAGGCCACGGTTGATACAGTCTCGCAGATTGGCATCGGCGTTTCCCAGGGCTTCGGTCCCGAGGTCTCGGTAGGTGGTGTAGCCTGCGAGAAGAGCGGCGCGGGCGTGGTTTGTTGCGCGGACGATGCGCTCGACGGCTGACTGGTCGCGCATTTGTTGGGTGCCATTGCGCTCTCTGCAGTATTGGTTAGCTATCGAGCCACCACTTAACCTGGAAGAATGGGAGCCACGTACTCGTAGGAATGAATAAAGATATGCGTGTGTGAGTCCACTAAGCCGGGAAGCACCACCTTCCCGGTGAGGTCGATATCCCCATCTTTGGCGAGGAAGCTCTCATCGGGACGTTCGGTGACGTTCACAATCTCACCCGTACCGGGGTTGACTTCTATCGAAACATTCCTGACGAATGCCTTCTTTTTTGGGTCGAAGAGGAGCGAGGTGTGGATGTGGAATGTGGTTGACGGCATCGTCATGACGATAGAGTGGGGCAAACACATCTTTGGTTTGTAAGTCTATAGGATCTTAGGGGAAAGAAAGCAGAGAATTGTCACAAGATTATAAGTTGAAAAGAAAGGGTCATGATGGTCACTTATAGATCTTAAAGTGTCCTGAAATCAACCAATAAGGAAGAATTGCCTTGGGTCTGCCGGTGCAGCGATTGGAGTTGCACCTGTGACAAGTAGCAGAGTGGCCTTGTGCACCTTGATGGCCAGTCCGGCCGCAAACACACCCACTCACCAGCACCCAGCACATACAAAGAAATTTTACAGCGCACACAAAACTGGAGCGGTGAGATGGGCTTTGGGGGTGGTTGAAGCCAATGTATCAATTCCACGCGTTCATTCATTAAAATTGCGATACTCGTACAGTCATTATTCTACCACATCCTTACTTCTGGTTCTTCTTCTTGAGCATGGCCTCGTCCTCTGCTTGCAGCTCGGCATCGATCTTGGCGCCTCGAGATGGCTCGTTACCGTGCATCTTGGCCTATTTAAATGTGGTGTTAGCCGATCTGATAAGATAATCGAGTATGACCAACAAAAAGCTGTATCAGACTTCCTTGACAATATCGGTGAAAGAAAAGTTGACGAGGGTACATACAGGGAGCGTGGGGTCCTTCTTGTGAAGGGCTGTCTCTACAGAGTCTTCTGGGCCATCGTCTTGACGCTCTGCGGCAGCACGATTGACAAGAGATCGGCTATCCTCTAGATCCAGTTGTCAGTACTGCAAGATGTAGTAAACGATGATGCTGGGGGATCTGTACTGGGATCGTTATTGTTGTGAGAGTTTGTGACGCCTTCGTGGAATCGGTCTGAACCAAGCTCAGAGGACTTGGCGTTTCTCTGGTCGCCAGCCTCATAGACCTGGCTGTTTCCGACGTTGGAGTTTCCTGACATGATGGAATATTTGGTGTGATGATAGTAAGAAGACGGTTGTTGGGGAGAGACGGTTGTTGAGGAGGAATTGTATTATCCTGCAAAGCTGTCGCGCCCCTTGAATATATACATGATCATATAAAGGACCTGTGTAGATCATCCGCTACTCTCCCACGTCATGGCCTCACACAAGCGCAGGAGCGGCTTCTTTGGGCCCCATCTGACGGGCATGAGGCTTACTGAACCGGCTGGAAAGATTGGCGTGTTGAAGACTACGTCATCGACACCCACATGAGAAGGAACGAATGGTGGAGCATACACGACACAACTTGCACCCATAGATGATAAGGTAGTCATAATTCGAAGGATATCTACCGTGTAGAAGTCACAGCTGGGCGGTTCATTGTGAATGCACACACGATGCTGCAAATCAGCTTGAAAAGACATGTGTGACATGGAGGAGGACATCCCCCGATCGGACCTGACGGTTTAAGGCAGAGACAGAAGATATTAGCGGCTTGGCAAGGAAATGGAGCGGAGCAGGGATCAAGCTGCGGCTTAAGTCAATCCGTCACTTTGACCTCCGATTGGCCAGAGCACCCGCTTGAGGAAAGTGGCCCAAGCTCCCAAGACGCTCATTGTGTTGCCTACTGCGCAGTTCCTTGCAGTCTCAACGACATCCAACCACAGTGCAAACAAAGCAACCCGCATATATCCCAATTTTAAGCCTCAAAACATCAAGCCTTGGAGCAGTAAAGACAAAATGGGCTTCTTCGTGAGTACATCCCCTAGAACTATTACTATCTGCAATCCTGTTCAATTACTGACCCTTCTGAACTATACAGCGCAAGACCAAAGATATCATCACCCTTTTTCACAAGGCTAGCTCTCCTGGCTCAAAGAGAGTGGCTGCTTTGCTCAAGCAGGTCCAGACTGAGGCAGCTGAGAAGGACCTGAGACCTGAGTTTGATCTCGAGGTAACTGAGCAGCCTCCTACTCTTGATCAGGTCAAGACCATTCTCGACTATGTTGGCCAAAACGGCATCTCCTCGGTTATCAAGGGTGCCACTAGCGAGAATGAGGCCCTCCAGAAGTTCAAGCAGAGTGCTGACAGCTTCCAAAAACCTTTGGTATGTCTCACTTCAATTTTATATGGATAAGATGATGCTAACGGGATACTCAATGAAGGTTGTCGACTGGGCCAATGGTAAAGCTCACGTAGGAGAGAACGAGTCGGAGATTCTGAAGATGCTCAACGCTCTCCCCAAGAAATAGTGAGGCCTCTTACGGAGCCTCCTTTTCTGATCACTTTCTTGTTTTGATATCAAAGAATTATCCTCTCCCCTCTCTGTAAATTAGTGGAGGATACTGGTGCTTTTGGGCATGTACGTGATGAATTGACTCTTACTTTGCGCCTGCGTCGTTGTTTTTATGCAGATTGGCTTTCCATGTAGATGGGAGGGTATGGCTGGAGCACAGCGTAACAAGGGGGAAACGATAAAGGTCTATTGTAATTGCTCCACCAAAGGCCAACAATGGCGTGTGGAAGTAAGTGAATAAGGGTGCTTGGGTGAGCCAGGTGAGGTAGGCGGGGCAACGTTCCTGGGTCCCTTCTCACAGAGTCGCTCGTTCAAGTCGAGCTCTCCGGCAAGGGTCGAGACTTTTACGACAGTTTCCAGTATTCCTCACATCATCTGAGCAACAATTCACTTGCTGAACAGGTAGGGCACACGACTATTTTTGCTGCCCACGTCTTTTCACTTAACAACACCTCCCATTGACACTACCTCTTCTTCTACACAATCCATTCACCCCCAATCACACAACCCTTTTCCCCTCAAAACCTTCTTTTCCCACAAAACCTCCCACAAGAACCCTCTCCTTCACATCCACGGCCGACTCATCGCCTCCTACCTTTTCTTTTTTCATCGACTCTCGATTTTGCTTGCAAGATTTGCCCAGAGAGCCAGCCCTTGTGGAGTTTTGGTAGATTTTGCAAACCCATGCAGGCTACCTGCTTGGGCACTACAAGCTCTACACCACCACCGAGTTGCCACTTTTCGACCATTTACTCTCCTAGGCTGCGGCCCAAGGAAGGTTTCATTCACATCCAAGTTTCTGGCGTTTTTGCTTCACATTTGACGAAGCCGGGCTTCGACTCCAAAAACCAATTCTGGTCGCTATCTCGCCGAGCAACATCGCGAACGAGAGATTGCCATTCTGGTATTAACCCCCCCGGTTACCTTTGGGCTCTCGACCCAGAGAAATCACGATATTCTCCTCACCTTCATCGACAACCCGTTGTCAACCATCGACCTCTGTCGCCCATACCACGACTGCTTCAGAGAACCAACATTTATCACGAGTCCACTTGACTTTCAATCTTGCAACATGGCTACCCTCCAAAAGAGCAGAATGGTTAGCCACCAACTTCCTATCGAGAATGGCAAGACTGTCTCTGTTGCCGCCATGTCTTCTGACGGCACCGCGCTCCCCACCCCTCTGATGAGTTACTATTTGAAGATGCCGCGCGACTCTGCTTGTCTCATCTCGGTCAACAACACGGGGAAGGCTCCCCGTTTCTACAGCGACCCTCTGTCAATCCCGAAACGCGATATCGAGTGCTGGAACCAAGCCAGAGTCGAGAAGGAGTTGCGCATGATCCGGACTCAGCATCCTGCTTTGGCAGAGACCGTCACTATTCCCGCTTCTTGGGAAGACCTGTACAGGTACTATGACGCTCATGACCTGTGGCTTCAGGGTGCCTGGAACCTCTGGACTGTCATCAACGAGCTCGGCTACCAGAACGAAAAGCTGGTATGCTATCACCAACAGATGCAGAAGATTCAGAACCTGGGCCATCGCTCTCCCTTGAAACCCGCCGAAATGTCTCTGATTTCCGATTTTGCGGAAGGCTGGATTTCATTTACCGAGAATCGACTCATGCTTATCAAGTGGGATGGTTCACACGACATTCTGCAACTGCTCTCACCAGTGGACTGGAAAGAGGGGGGAGTTGAAGGGTTGAACCAGACTCAGGCGAACTTTCTGCGGGACGAGTTCACTTACTGGCATAGATACTGGCGCGAGCGATACGACAATCCCGCTCGATTCTTCCCCCCTGACCAGTGGCATCACCTCGGGGGCAAGTACGCGAAGAAGGACTCTGTTTCAGGGCCCAAAAAGCGATTTGGTATGTTGCTATTGTCTGACTGGATTACTCGATGCTAATGTGTTACTTGTAGTCACCCCTTACAGCAAGCCACTTACTACACCCAACGACGCTCTGCAGCCTCCAGCCGCAACAATCCCCCCTCCGGCTCAGCCAAGCGTCAAGCATGGGGATTCTGTGCCTGAACACAAGGTGCCAACCGATGCTTCATCTCACCCCAAAGCGATCACTCGGCCTGTTCCGCACTCCCGGCCTATGCCGGCTCCTCGCTCTGTGCCAATCTCCGTACCAACCGGCCACCCAGTTGTTGTCAACGGGTCTTTGCAGGCACAGAACAGCAAGATCGCCGAGAACGATGCTACTACAGAGGAAACCGCAAAGCCTATCAACTCCACCAAGCCAGGCTCTCCCACGCCATGTGTCGGAGAGACAGATGCCCCCATAGCTTGCACCGAAGCCTCGGGCTCGTCGCACATTCCCGATCATCCATCGGAGGAAACTGTGGGCAAGCAAGGACAGCAACAAGTGGCTGTGGACCCTGAGATTCCTCAAAGGGGCTACCATCCCAAGAATAAGGCTAGGAAAAACTCTCACAAGCCTGTTCCACCACCAAAGCCGATCCCAGTCTCCAATCGGATCCATGCGAAGTGTTATAACCGGGATAAGATGGATAAGAGTCCTTGTAAACCATGGAACAAGATGGCGGCGGGCCATTTCGTGGCTTGCCCGTGCGGCCGCTGCAGTGCACTGTCACGCACTGCTCTGGTCAAACAGATAGGACATGTCCCAGGCATGTCCCAATCCGAGAAGATTGCCCGGCTTGAGGGATACTTTTCCCGCTATGGTGTGATTCAGCAATGCGAAATCAAAACCACTTCCGGCACGGGTACTTGCTACGCGCTCATCCGGTATGTTAATAACCATCTGCCTGGAACTCCACTATGCTATCAACTGCTGACACTGTTGCAGATATTCCCTCGAGAATAGCGCTGTCGCAGCCGTGGCTTCTGCGGATGGAGCACCTCTCTCTCCATTGAGTACCAGTATGCGTCTCGAACATCCCTGGTATTCAAAATACTGGGCTCCAAAGCCCTACAATAAGACCCCCTCAGAGGCTACACATACAACCCCTCCATCGGGCAGACAGCCTCACTCTGACCAGGGCTTCTTGGGAAGAGAGACGGCGCAGCAGCAACATGCTGCACCGGTACCACTTGGCTCTCCTCATGGGATAAGCAATGTGGGACGGCCAAGTACTTCCCCAGAATACTTGCGTGGACCTCCTCCAGGCTTTCCTTCCCCTGTCTGCCAACCTCAGGCGGGCTGGCAACCATCTCCTCCCCGCATGCAGCCGCAGCCGATGGGAGTCAATGGAATTGACCTGGGTTATCATGGTCCTCCTCACCAGCAACCTTCTGTTCCTTTCCACCACCAGATGGCCCAAATCCCGCAACAGCCACAAACTTACGGCGGTCTTCCACCTGCTCATCAGTTTAACCAAGGCTTTCAACCATACGGCCCGCCGCAGTGGCACCATGGACCACCACCTCACTGGCACTACCCTCATCCTCATCCTCCTCCACCTCCGCCTCCGCCCCCACCTCCGGGATTGTACGGTCCTATTGACTTCGCCGACCCAATTCCACAACCTCCATACCAAGTTCCGCCTCCATTCAACCACCATGGAGGCCCTTATGGACACGCACAACCTCATGTAAACCCTCAGGTGCAGGGCCCTCGGGTGACAAATGGAGGGTATCTTGAGCAAGGGCCCCCAAAGACAGAATCATTGCCGCATTCAAGCTCATCGAGCGGCGAGGAAAGCGCTCGTATCCTTTTTGAATTGTTACGAGGGAAGGCCAGGGCGGTCCAGGCTACGACTACGGAGGGGTTTAACAAAGCTAGCTCTGGGGAGTCCGCTTCTCCGGACAAACCATCTACACCTAGCGATAACGCCTCAACCCTGGAAGGCCAACATGTTGTAGATGCCTCGGAGAAGTCATCCCAGGAAGGAGAGAGATCGTACCAGGGCGGCACAGTGGTGCGACATGCACAATTCTCTATTCAGGATGTGCGATTCGACCAAAACATGTCCGGTACAGTGAGAATTCGCCCAAACAGACGGAACCAACACCAGGCACTCCCCACAGAGTGGCTATCTGGGAGTGGACTAAACATCTCTTCTGTCGAGCAAGCTACACAGACTGGGCCTAGTAAGAAGGAAGCTGGGAATCGATGTGCAACTCCAGTCGAGCAAGCTGCACCGTCGGGGCCCAAGAAGGGAAAGAACAAGAAAAAGGCCGGTACCCGTTCAAGCTCGCGTCCATCGACGCCTGTCAACTTCTGCCCAAACCAGCCCGAGAGCTCCAAAGCTACAGCTTCGGTTCCCACCGAGCAAACAGAGTCAGTGAACGAGAAGGCTGCTCTGCAGGTCCCAGGGCCCAAAGGCTATCGCGCTGATGCAGGTGGTTCGCTCAAGATGTCGCGAAACCGCAAGGGCCCGGCTATTCGTGTCAGCCAACTGACTGAGCAAATGTTGCCTCCACCACTGAGCAATGGGTCACTTGAAGCAGGACCATCCGCTGGCCCTGTTGCCAACGGCATCAACACGAAACAGGCGCGATTCCAGAGGTTCGATTCACTGAGCAGCATGCCTGACTGTCCAGTCCTCCCGCGGGCGTCCGACTTATTCCCCAATTACCCAGATCTGTCGACTTCACCGCCAAAGATCGTGATGACGCCAGCCGAGATAACTCCAGTCGAGGAGGCAATTTCCCTGTCAGAAGCCAACTTGACCAACGGCCTGGACGGCGGCACGCACCGTGTTTCGGATTCGTCTCGGTGCCAAAGCTTCTACACGGCGAAGAGCACGTTGTCTTCTAGGGAGAACAGCCCACCCGAAGCAGCCAAGGACGAGGTATTTGTCTCACCCCCAGAGACCCCAACCAAGCAGCAGACCGCAAGCCAAGTATCCTCGCGTACATTGTCTGCTCACCCAAGCCCAGTAGCTGCACCGGCTGCTCCTGTCTCTGACTCACCCATAGCAACACCCACGCTGGACACGGACAACAACAATGACATGTCCCAGCCCGAGCCAGCGGAACCGGCTGTGCCCAACTTTGAAACCCCTCCGCCAGAGCCGTCCAGGCCAAAATCAAAGAAGAAGAACAAAAAAAAGAACAAGGCGAAAGCAAACATAGCAGCCGACCCATCCTCTGCTACCGACCCATCTTCTTCCCAACCCCCAGAGAAGCAACAACAACAACAACCAACCCCCATCATCTCAAACCCCAACTCCCGCCCCGCCACCCCCGCCAGTGACGGCAGCAGCGCTAACATCAGAAACCAAAAGAAGAGAAAGGCCCACGCCCGAACCAAAGCAGAGAAAAAACGCTCTGCTGCTACTGCCACCACCACCACCACCACCAGTGCAGAGAATAGAACCCCTTCTTCTTTCAACTGATGCTTGGTAAAGGAGAGAAGATCATGGAAATCATCTTTGGCGGAAGTGATAAAAGACAGCAGCAGTATTGCAGCCAACTCACAACAGGCAACAGGCAAGAGGCAAGAGGCAAATGTTTCTTTACTGTACCCGCATACATCCGACAAAAAGTACCAAGACAAATTTGGTCTTGTTTCACCTCTCTTTTTCGTCGCAGCCTTTTCTCTTCGTCTTTTCGTCTTTTCACCTCTTGGGTGTCAAGAGGTCTCTTTCCCTTTTTTTTTCTCTCCCTACCCAAGAGAAACTTGGCTTTTCTACCAACAAAGAAGGAAGGCTGAATACACCACCCTCGTTTTCTTCGTTTCCTTTTTCTCAAGAGAGGAGGGGGTTGGCTAATTTTGCCTCTGATCGCTGGCTATCTATCAACTTCTTAACCACCAACCAGATTTGGGTGCAGCAACAAAAACAGGAATAGCATTTGGCTGGCTGGGGGTATTTGGTTCGGTTCGGTTTTGGTTCCACGCGGCTGGGTACCTACCTATGGCGATTTGGGGTCTTTAAAATGTTGGGTTTATGTTTGCTTTGGGGGTTTGAATACCTACTGCGTTTGGGTGATTGGGGCTTGGGGACAAGACACAAACAAACAAAAAAGGCGTAATGAGGGAGATGGATAAGAGAAAATGGATATGCCCAGGGATATACAGAATGGGTGGGTTTTCGGCGGCGTTAGGGGGGGTGGATATCATGGGATTTTGCAGAAAAGGGGAGGGGGGGGGGGGACGCATAGCATCAGACAGGCATGTTACTCTTGTGGTTAACGATATATCTTATGGTTCTTACTTATTGTCTTCTTCGCTTGTTCGCGTGATATCGCTGCTTTACAGGTTTGCATGGATTCTGTCGTAGATGGGTGGGTATGATGGGTCCTATTCTGTGATAAAGGGGGCTCGCGTTACCATGGCGACGTTTTATCTGGGCAAAAAGGTGTGAGCTCCTTTTCCAGCAGTGGTGCTTGACACACCGTGGATACTGAAATCGAAGATCAGAAAATCCAATTGCATATCCATGACTTGCGTGTCTTTAGAGAGATTGAGTATGTAAAGAACATGTTGACATGCACACAGCACAAAATTTGATCCGCACCGTTCATTCCCACCATTATCCTGGCATTCATACAATTATCCTTCGTCTGAATTACACGCCATTTCTTACTCTTATGCTCACCAAAATCATTAACCCCCTATCCCAATCCCATATCAAACCCCTATTAACAAGCCAAGAATAGAATTTGGTTCTTCAACACATCCAGCCTAGGTACCGCAACCATTGTTGGCCCGCAAAGCAAACCTGTGCTTTTGCATTACTGCCATCTACATCACCAAGCACTCTCCCTCCTGCTGCTTCCCCACCTTGCTTCTCGATATCCTCTCCCGAGCCCTCGGCTGACTATTCTTGCCTGACCTCTTGAGATCCTCCAGCCGTTGCCTTGCCTTGGGAAATTCCTGAGCTGTTCCATTTGTTAGCACATCATCTCTTCACCCCACCCTAAGGTCAGAGAAACTTACCAGCAGCCCTCCAATACCACCTCTTCGCATCCTCCATATTCGCCGGAACGCCAATTCCCACCTCAGTAAAGTACCCCATCGCATACTCCGCCTTGGCCAGCCCTGCCATCGCCGCCTTCCTCGCCCACAGGTACGCCTCGGTATCACTCTGCTGCAGCACCCCCTCGCTGCCGGTCAGATACCACCCCGACAAGCACAACTCACTCTGGTGCTCCTCCTGCATCGCTGCGCGCGAATACCACATTATCGACATTCGAGGATCAATCGGGCACCCCAGCAACCCATATTCATAGCAACACCCCAGCCTAAACTGACTGAACTTGTACCCCAACTCCGCCGCTTGCTGAAACAGCTGGAAAGCATACGCTTCGTCCCGCAGAATCACATCATTCGGCTCTGCGCTCTCATAAAGCAGCGCCAGTTCGTGAAGTGCGTGCGGGTTCTCGGCGTCAGCCCTCTCAGCAGCGCGTTTGAGCCAGCTGATTGCTTCGCGGGGGTTGCGCGGTTGACCAAGCAGTCCCTTGAGTAGGATCATGCCGACTTTGTACATGGCCGGTGTGTCGCCCAGAGTAGCAGCGCGCTTGTACCACTGGAAGGCCTTGACTGGGTCCTTGCGGGTGCCGCCTCCTTCGTCGTTGCCAATCTCACAGCACACGGCTGTGCGGTAGGCTGCTGCTGCGTGGCCAAGTTTGGCTGCTGACTGGTAGAGCGAGAAAGCGTGAGCATTGTCCGGTTCGTTTCCGAAAAGACCGCGACCAAGGCAGTCAGCCAAGAAAAACATGGCATCAGGGTTGCTGGCTTTTTCGAGCTTGCGGAGGATCTTGTTGGCATCGACCAGAAATCTTTCGCGTGATCGAGCGCGAGCCTTAGGGTCCGGGAGATTGGGTACAAGCACATCTGACGCTTCCACCAGGCGTTTAGCGAGGCGAAGAGCTGATGCTTGGTCGTTGGCATCGTTCTTGATTACTGCTCGCAAGTGCTCAAGCTCTTGTACGGTAACGGGTTCCTCCACCGGTTTTGCTGGAGGCGGATTACCGACTGGCTGAACCGGTGTTTGGTTGCCGGAAAACTGGCCTGCAGGGGGCCCAGCGGGATACCCTCCAGCAGGAGGCGTCGGCGTGTTACCTCCGTATGGTGGAATGCCGTTGTTGTTATTATTGTTTACTCCGCTGTAGTTCCTTACCGGTGGGGGACGGTCGCTCAAATTCACCATGGATCCGGCCATGTGACCGGGACGAACGGGCGCAGGATGCGAAGGTAAACTATCACTACTTGTGCCAGTCTGTGTGAGAGGCGACTGCCCTGGCCTGTATGGGGTTGGACCGGGCGGTAAGTGACCGGGCCCAGGTGTCCCGGTTTGTAATGGAGGAGGGCCTCGCGAGAAGTTTGGGGGGCCGTCATACGAGCCCTGTTGTTGTGGGCCGGGTTGCTGTGGTGGTTGTCTTTGTGTAGGAAGAGGAGGAATATCACCCGCCATTTCGAACACAGCAGTCTGCGAGTTACGCAGATCGGGCTGGGATTTGGCTCTGCTAACCTCAGGCTGTCTGCCTGGACCGCTTCGAGGCTGCTCCGGAAGTCCGTGCTGCATGTGTTGATCGAACGAATTTCTGGGTGGTTGCTGGCGCATGGATTCAAAGTCGGGAAGTTCTGACCGGGCTGGTGCTGATGGTGGGTTCTGGGCGGGATACTCTTCGTTGGTGCCATAGTAATCATAAAAGTCATCTACAGATGCAGGACGCTCTTGACCTGCACCTGGGCCTGGACCTGCACCTGCACCTGGGCCTCCATAACCCGAGTCAGGAGGATTCCTGTACTGGGCATCTTGAAAATTATTTTGAGGCAAAGGCGGGGCATCGACCGGGGGATAAGCCCTTGGTGCTCGCATGCTTTGCGCTGTACTTGGTCTCTGCGGCATTCCACCACCACGCCCGCCAGGTCCAATTGGCCCATTATAGGGAGCACTGTCACGTCGTGGAGGAGGTCCTGGATGGCGCAAAGCCATTGGTTCTCTTGCTGGCATAGTCATGCTGCGTCCTGGAGGCCCAAAGTTTTCGTCTCCGTAGCCACCGGGCTGCTGCCCATAACCAGGCCCAGGGGGCCCGGGGGGTCCGGGAGGAGGTCCGCGCCGTTGATCGGGATAGTCTTGCCCTCGGTAGGGTTGCGGAGGTCCTCGAGGGGGGCTCATCGGTCCGGCATAGCCATTAGGGGGGCGCATCGGTCCAGGTCCTCGTTGTGGACCAGGGCCGTTTGGACCCCTTGGTCCAGCTCTTGAACCTCCAGACAGATTGACGCCCTCCATTTGAGCCACAATTTCCTGTTCCTGAGCGAGATCTGATTTTGCATGAGCTCCGGGGAATGCGGGAAAGGGTCCGTTGGCTCCTCCAGGATTCATTGGTGGTCCTCGGTTTGCTTGAGCATTGTCAGCAAGTGCCACACCCAGCACAATGATTAACACTCGATTCTCGACTTACCAGTGGGGTCCGAATTGGGACCTCTTTCAAGCGGGCCAGGACGTCCTTGAGGGGGGTACCCTCGTCCGGGACCTCCCGGACCAGGTCCATATCCACCCCCGCGAGGAGGGTAGGGGCCCCCTCGGCCTCCGCCTGGGGGAGGTCTCATGGGACCGCCTCTTCCACCTTGCATTGGTGGTCCTCCCCTTCCGTAACCATTGGGCTCATTAGGACCAGCTGGTCCGTTCGGTCCTGGATTATAATAGTCTTGCTGCGGGTAACCTTGGTTAGGCGGGGGTCCTCCTCGTCCGTAATTGTCGTTGTATTGACCGTCATAGCTCTGGTCATAACCATTCCCATTCCCATTTCCATTCCCATAATCGTCGTAGCCATAGTCATAGCCGTCTTGGTACTGATCATACTGCTGTTGCTGTGGGGGAGGCGGCCCATTGTACTGCTGTTGCTGTGGTGGAGGCGGCCCGTTGTACTGCTGTGCTCCGCCAGGCCCGGGCGGATATTGTCTTTGCGGCGGCGGTCGTTGTTGTCCAGGTCCTCCGCCATATCCTCCTCCGGGTCCTTGGCCATACTGGCCGTTGTAAGCCATTCTTAGACACACGCCAAGGGCCTGCCTGTATGCCGTGTGGTGTGCTGGGCTTGGGTTGTTCCGTCCTTCTTATAGCTCAGCTGGGAGCCAGACTTGATGGTGGAGGTTTTGGTACTCAAAAACTCTGCGCGGCGATCATAGTAGAGCGTCGGTACACTTGTGTCGTTATTGATTTCGAGCGAGCTGGCAGTGCTCTGTTTGAAGATCTGAAGTCGAGCGGCAACAAAGATATGGCGAGGAATTAACTTTATTAGGGGGACTTGAGTCGAGAGTTCGGCCCGCTTGAGCGCTCGTTCAAGGCGGGGTGACAGATGTCGGCGGCCTCACTATGAAATCAGATCGCGAGTTCGGACCGGGGCTCGTGGGCAAAGAAGACAGCCAGGAGACTGTCGTGCTATTCGCCGATGTTGTTGCAAGGTGGGATCGGGCTGAACGTCGAAAAAAAGGAGCAGAGACGAAAGAAGGGTGGACTCTCGCAGTGGCGCTCGTCAGGGAGTGGAATGGCTACAAGCGGTGCCAGGCAAGTGTTTGTAAATATAAAGAAAATCTATGTTCATAACGCTCCTCGGATGGCGGCAGTCAATTTTTTTTGGGAGAGCTGGGCCTGTGGAAGACGATGAGGCAAAGATGGGCAGGGAGGAATGTGTCAAATTAGTCAGAGGGACCCGCTGTTAGGAAATTAATACCTTAGTAGGGGGACCTAAGCTACTAGGTTCGGCTTTAACCAGCCACCCGGTTCTCTCCTTCGTATAATACTAGAATTAAATACCTTTTTAACCCTTATATTAAATTTAATAATTTATAGTTAGACTATTATTTTATTATACTTTAATTAAAACTATTACTATTACGTTAACTTTACGAAATATAATAACCTTATATTATTATAATATTAAACAATAGCCTTATAGACTACTTTAAAGCGATAAAAAAGAAAAGCGCCGTTTTCTTTAATAGTCCCGAAGATTAAAATAATTTCGAAAGAAATATCTACGCTATTATTTAAAACTAATAACGCTATATCGATCTTAATAATCGTAAATTACTTTTTTATAAGGCTATTACTATAATTATTAAGGACTTTAAATATATTAAAAAGTAAGAAGCTTAAAGCTATTTCGACCGTAACTTTAAAATATTTAAAGCCTATTGGAAATATATTTAAAAAATTAATATATAGCGCCTTTAAATTATAAAAAATAATTTTAAGTTTTTTAAATACTTTAAAAAAATTATAAAATCTATATATATTATTAATAACTTAACTTTTAAAGAAACTTAACTTTATAAAAGAAACTTACGCTTTATCCCTTTATTATCGAACGACTATAAATATATTTAATAAACCTTTTAAACTTTAAATATTTAAATAAAAAACTACGTTAAAAAATCTTTATAAAATATTTACTATAATAAAAACCGAAGTTTCCTTTACGACTTTAATAATTTAAAAAAAATAATTAAACTTAAAAATAATTAATTTTGATTTTAATAATAATAGAAACTTTATAAATATATTAAGGATTTTAAAAAAATAAATACCACGGAAAAAATAATCGACTAAATTATTAAATAAAAAGAGATCTTTTATTTTACCTATAAATATAATACCTTTAATATTATAGATTTTACAATTTAATTTTCAGCGGTAATATAATTAACGCTTTAATATAGTAATTTTAAAATATAAATAACTTTCTATATATTTAATAAATAAAACCTTATAAAAAATAACAATTATATAATTATTAATATTATTAAAAATATCCGTAATTATATTTACCTTTTTTCTTTAATTATTATTAAAAAAAATAATAATTAAAAAACTATTTTCTTTAATTTTTATAATAAAAATAATAAAAAAAAAAAAAAAAATAAAGAAAATATAAAATTAAGGTAAAACCGTTATAGTACCGGTAATAAACTATAAGATTTTTCTTATAAAAAAAAAAAGGTAAAAACCTTAAGTTTTAATTATAAATTAATTAGAAAGAAAGTATTAATTTATAGGACTTATTATAGTTATAATTATAATATAAATAACTATTAATATTTCTTTTTAATAAAAATCCCTCGAAATATTTACTTTAAAAATAATATTAATATTAAAAAGTTAATTAAAAACTATAAAATCATTAATTTATAATTAAATAATAAAATTAAGAATTTAAAGAAAAATAAAAAAAAAAATAACGTAAATAAATAATAACGAAATTAATTAC
>JAULSY010000209.1:0-32693 GCA_030512305.1 Cercophora samala | reverse complement strand
ATAAAGGTATAAAAAAAAATAAACCTTAAATTTTAAAAGTATATATTAAATATTATTTAACTTTAAAATATTTAAAAGTTAATAAAAATAATAAGTTTAATATATATATTATAACCTACTTATTTATTTAATTTAATTTAACCTACTTATTTAACTTAATTTAACTTACTTATTTAATTTAATTCTTTAACTTACTTACTTACTTAATTAAAATATTAAAAAATAACGACTTTTTTATTAATTATATTTAATTAAATTATTAAAAAACACGTTTTTTATTAACTAATCTACTTACTTAGTATTTATAATAATATATCTAACTTATTAACCTACTTACTTAAAACCTTTTTATTACTATTTATAACCTCTATTTATTTATTTATTTAAAACCTTCCTAATTACCTTCCCAACTACCCTCCTACCTTTTTAACTACCCTTCCGATTACCCTCCCGACTACCCTCCTATATCTTTAATATTATACCTATCCTTTTACTTCCTTATTACTAACCTTCCTTTTTAACTATCCTCCCGATTACCCTTCTAACTACCTTTCCGATTACCTTTTTAACTACCCTTTTAATTATCTTCCCGACTATCTTTCCGATTACCTTTCTATATCTTTAATACTATACCTATCCTCTTACTCCTTTATTATTAGCCTTATTTTTAATAATAATAATCTTTATATTAATTTATATATTTATTAAAGCTTTACTTTATTAACTTTTATAACTTTTATATTAATAACTTCTATAATTCCTATAATAATAACTAATATATTATATATTATATTTACTTATTTATTAAAACTTTAATAAATTTATTAATTTAAATATTTTAAGGTTTTTAAACCAGCTTATAATTAAAGCCTTATAGTTTATTAAAAGACCTGTAAATTCTAGAAATTAATCCCGGTTTTATTTCTTTTAATACCTTTCTTAAAAGTATAAGTAGTATTTTTATCGATTTCTTAATTCGGTCCCCTCCTAACTATTTTACGATCAGGAAATAGGAAGCGGTAATAAATTTATTACCTGTACTTTATACTTTAGTTCCGGTAATAAATTTATTCCTGCTAAAGCAAAAAATAGTAAAAGAACAAGCTAGCTGCGACTCGTTTTGATCGAGTGACCTCTGGGTTATGAGCCCGGCGCGCTTCCGCTACGCTACGCAGCTTGTTGCTTGATGAAATTCTGTAGCGGATCTAACATTCAGAACCCACTGATCTTGTCATCACCCTAACCCTCTGTGGCACTACGGCACTATGCCATGGAAGAACGGCAGGTTGCTCATGATTTTAAAGAATTAATCAATATCGGCCGAGCCTAGATATTACTACCATACGTTGTGTCTGCCACCCACCGTGGCATCTAACCACCAAATGCATAATATGTGGGAATAAGTAACCCCCCGGCCCCGTCTTATGCTCGCTAACAAGGAAAAGATGAGAATAACGAAGAAACACGAGAACCACGTCCTACTATGTGTGGCTGTAATGCTTAATTTCCTGAAAGTTCCCTCACCCCAAAATCATGACGATAGAGCCAGGCAGGCATCGACCGCCAGTCCAACCCTGTGAATGATGTCAGTATCACAATAATGCTTTGATGATGTATCGAGACATCCTTACCTTCCCTCCTTTTGATAGACAACATCGCTGATGATGTCTTTGTCGAGATCTGGAAACATACCAGCCAGCGTCTCAACAATGTTGGCGTGTTCTGCCCGATGTAACCGCTGGGCCTCCGCAGTCTCTGCACTGGCTTGCCGAGCAGCTGCCTCCTCAGCGGACAACCTTTGCCGTGACCGGGCATCTCCATCGGGCCTCTCTGGCATGGGTGTCCGAGCTGGGGAGGCGATGCTTGTGCTGGGTTCCGAGGACGAGGGTTCATCCGAGAATATACGGCCAATAGTACTTAGTGGTCTTTGGATCGTCCGAAGCAAACCGGTGATGGCTGCCTTTTCATCATTCCCGCTGTATTCGCCGCTGTCACGCCCTTCATTCGACGAGATAGAGCGGCGTGGGGTATTTGGACGAAGAGATGCGTCCGTGTCTGCTGAAATGCGACCCGCAGAGGGTGCTCTCAACGCTGAAGGCTTCTCAGACTGAGACGGAGGGGGTGGTGGAGATTCGGCGCGATGCCTCTCGGCAATGGCGGACACGGCGGCTTCCACGTTTTGTTCGAATTCCTCGTCAGTAATGGTCAATGTCGTCCGGTCCATGTTCTCGATGAACTGGATAGCTCCCATCAACGAAGAAAGATAGTACCCGGCTTCCCCACCAAGCTTTTCTTGGTTGCGAAACCTGAGAATGTACTGAACATTGGAAACAAGGTGCTCGGGATTTGCGTGAAGGACAACGTAGATCAGCATGGGCATAAACGAGTCAGCCGAAGAGTCGGATTTTGCGTGCTTTAGCAAGCCTGGGTGTTGTCAGCAAAGGTCTAAACAATGGAGCAGAAGCAAACATACCGAATATGACTTTGCAGCAGTTCAACACGCAGATAATTTTGTCCCTCGGCGCCCGATACGATTTGATCTTGAGTAGCTCTTGCTGCGCGAGCTTCAAGAACCGCTTGCCACTTTCGTTAACTGGTGGAATGTCCAAGTGGTCTTCTCGTACCCAACTGTAGATGTTGATCTTCTGAGCAAGAATCTCATCGCGCTCAACATCCTCTTGGTGTTGTCCCCTCCTCCCAGGGCCCATTGGGCGCTCCCCGCCCCGTCTCCTTGGCTTCGCTCCTGGAATTGGTTGTGGCGGTGGAATCGCAGGAGAAAAGGTTTGGCTGTAAAGGCGGTTCATGACAAGCTTTTCCATGCCTTCCCGGGCGTTGTCAAACTCAGCATCGGACACGTCACGCCAGACCTCACACTGGCCCATCTTGTTGGCAATAAATGTGAGAAAATCGCTAATTATCTTGACCTGCTCATGTACCATCCACTGCCGCTTTCCGAATTCGGACAGGAAAGACCTCAGATATCTGGCAACAGCATCGGCCTTCTTGTTGCGTAATTGTTCCAGGAATCGATGGAAGTCAAATGGCAATGTTGGTTCGGGTTCTGGCTCTGGGGGTGGAGGGCGATGGAGAGTAGTCGGCGACATTGGTGAGTCCACACTGCCTCGTAGATCGTCCTGCGAACGCCCTGGGGTTGCGGGATACACCGACTCGTCCTTTGGGGGAACGGGCGGTCCAAAGTCCTCCTTCTCCTTTCCGCGTGTGGCTGATGGCGATGACCCTGAGATGTGTAGTCCCTGTATGCCTTCTTGCAACTGCTGAGCAAGGCTTGGAGTGAGAGGCTCCAAACTTGATTTCCGTGGTGGATGGGCCATTGGGCTCCCAAGAAGAGGCGATGCCATCTCCAGCCGTGGACTCATTACCTCCTCTGCACCTGGACCCCCCCCTTCCTCACTAAACTGCTCCATGATGCTCTGAATTTCCGATCTTGACCCGCTTTCTTGTTCATCCTCGCTAGCATATCGTTTCTCGTCATAACCGGCATCAGACCTCGTGGGCGATGGCTCCGAAGATCCATGTCCTGACCTCGAAGTTGCTGCCGTTGAAGGTGCTCGAGAAGGAGGCTGAGAAGGAGCCGGGGTCGGTGGGGTCGGGTCTTTGTACGTTCTGGATTCGATGGTGAGATACTGGGTGGCAGTTGTGGTAGTAGGCGAGGTAGCCGGCTTTAGCGTAGCGACAGAGGACATTAGGTCATTTGCATCGTCGAGGGACGATTCCTTTCCCTTGTCTTGCTTGAGGGATGATTCCACCGTGCCGTCTCCAGTCTCTTGGGAGCCCTGACCATCCAAGTCTAGAAGGTCCTCTTCCACGGCAGCGCTTGCCGGGGCTGGGGTTCGAGATTCATTAGAGGTAGTGTCCTGATCAGCACTTTGACCAGCCGTTGGCAGGTCGCCTGGGGCTAGCCGGCCATCTTGAGGCTTCGGCGTCTGTAAATCGATGCCGGGTTGGGCATGGGAGCTCTCTCCTTGATTGTGGGGAGACATGCAAGGGAGCCGTAGTTGAGGTCGGGATGTGTAAGGCAGCGGTTCCAGTTGAGGTGTCAGTTTCGGGCGTTGAGCCTCGGGAGCTAGGCGTCGGGCGCGCAAGGGGGCTCAGGGACGAGGGTTGTCGTGATTGGGCAGTTGGCTATCGCGGGGGATGGGGTATTGGATGATAACCACGCATATGTTGGACTCTGACTGCGCGGACAGCTGTCACTGAATTGCTGGGTTGGCCTGGTGTTTTAGCGGGCCCCAACAGTCCCATTCATGGTTACGCAGCACAAGAGGGTCACCAGGGACCTGACGGGATCCATGGTGGGGTTGCTTGCCGAGGAATTGCCGCCCCACTTGGACCTATCCCCACAGCTTCCTTGCTTCACGTCCATGTCCTTGTTCCCGCTGTGTTGTGCAGATGTCACTGTTCCCATCATTTTCAACCTTGGCTTATGGAAGAAAGCATAGATTGGGGTACAGTTGATGCGGGGAGGAAATCAATTTATTCTTTTCTTTCTCTGATGTTTCTCAAAAAATGATCGGGTGATACCGAGGCCCTTGACTTTTATCCTCGGTCAACTATCCATCATCATCGTGGAAACTCAATGCAGCCCGTTCCGGCTGCGGGGGATCTTCAGCCCCGCCAGTGCCACCAGTGCTGCCAGCGCCAGGGATCATGGACCTCCCAACCGACCAAGTGTACTTTGTTGACGTAGAATTGTACTTGGACTTCGTCACCACTTTGAATCCTTCAGTTGTCAAATCCTCAAAATGAGCCGCATACTTGGCATCCCCCGTGCTCTCCTACAGCTCCGCGGAGCGGGCCGGCGTCTCGGACTCGGCCCGGGAGCTTTCCGAACATTCTCCGGCTCGGCAGCTTCGGCAGCTTCGGCAGACGTCACACTCCCGCTCGAGGGATACCGTGTGCTTGATATGACAAGAGTTCTTGCCGGCGTAAGACCCCCGTAATTCCAAGCTTTAAACCTTTGGGCTTATTCAAATTTTCTATCTAGCCATACTGTACACAAATCCTGGGAGACCTCGGGTAAGTACTTCCCGGTTTGGAACTGGGAAGCTTTGCTAACACCAGTTCAGAGCAGAAGTCATCAAGATTGAACACCCAGTCAGAGGTGATGATACTAGAGCATGGGGACCTCCGTACGCAAGCTACAAGTCTGGCTCATCCTTGGAAGGGCCCGGAGAGTCTGCTTACTTTCTCGGGGTATGTCTTTGGATGGTGTTTAGGAGAGCCGAAAGCTGATATGTCTTCAGGTCAACCGCAACAAGAAGTCCCTGGCCCTATCATTCCAAGATCCAGCGGGCATCGAGATACTCCACAAGCTAGCCGCCAAGTGTGATATTCTTGTTGAGAATTACATACCAGGGGCTCTTAGGAAGTATGGGCTGGACTTTGAGACCATCCACAAGATCAACCCAGCTCTCATCTATGCTTCCATCACAGGATATGGCCAAACCGGCCCCTATTCCAAGCGTGCTGGCTATGATGTGATGGTGGAGGCTGAGTTTGGTTTGATGCACATTACTGGTGCTAGAGATGGCCCTCCAGTGAAGGTTGGTGTTGCTGTAACAGATCTGACAACCGGCCTGTATACAAGCAACAGCATCATGGCTGCGCTGCTCGCTCGTGCCAGAACAGGCAAAGGACAGCATATTGATGCCGCGCTGAGTGACTGTCAAACTGCAACTTTAGCAAATATTGCCAGCAGTTGTTTGATCAGCGGTGAGAAGGATACTGGTCGCTGGGGCACAGCCCATCGTAAGTCTTAACACCCGTCTAAATTATCGTGCCTTTCTGACTTCTTCTAGCCTCTATTGTCCCATACAAATCTTTTGAGACCAAAGACGGCGATATCCTCTTTGGTGGTGGAAATGATCGTTTGTTTGGGATTCTTTGTGATGGCCTCGGTCGTCCGGAATGGAAGGAAGATCAAAGATACAAGATCAACGCTTCCAGAGTAGCACACCGAGGTGAACTAGAAGCCGAGATTGAGAAAATTACGGTAACAAAAACAACACAAGAGTGGTTGGATATTTTTGAGGGCAAGGGCATGCCGTATGCTGCTGTCAATGACGTCCTCACAACATTGACCCATGAACATACAGAGGCAAGGAACATGGTGGTGGAGGTGGAACATGGGGACTGCGGTCCCATCAAACTGGTCAACACACCAATCAAGTACTCTCAGAGCAAACCGAGGGTAAGAACTCCGCCACCGACACTTGGACAACATACCGATGAGATCTTGCGAGAACATCTCGGTATGGATGATGGTCAAATCCAAAAACTGAGAGAAAGTGGTGTAGTTAGGTAGAAAGACGAGAGCCACATGTTTATACAAATTTCCCATGCATCTCTTTAAACATGCTGCGATGATCCTTTTGTCTGCTGAGTGTTTGAGCAGGAGGAGTGTTAAGGTTCATGATGGCCTCGCGGGTTAGGGTACTGCACGTGACAGTCACGTGCTTTTGAAGAACGGACCTTCAAGTTCAAGCACCGCGACTTCCATCTGTCAGATCACTCAGTGGATGGTGCTAAGCAGCTTATTCCGACTCTGCCCGCCAAAAGCCGCAACAAAACCATCAAAACATCGCCACGAGCACTGTTCATTGTTGAATACAATACAAGAAGAGGATTGGCATTGACTTATACGTTAACCTGGAGTTCCTCCACTGCTCACTTCAAGCGCTCCTTCAAGCTCAAGTCGCAGCTCAACATTCTTTAAACTGATTCACAAGAAACAGGGCTTGCCATTGTTCGTGATGTCGAGTTCAGATCAGCCAAAAGAAGGGACCATCGACACACCAAAAGATGTGCCGAAAACAACACCATCCCCAGCGTTCGGGGCGGCACCGCGCGCTCCTAGCACCGGCCCCTCGGCGCCATACACCCCCCAATTCTCAGCGGCTACTCAAATGATTCTCAAGCGACTGAAAGGAGAGCCGAGTAGTCTCGGAGCGGCCCTTTCACAGGTCTCTCGCTCCCCATCCGTCACGGCGAGCATTCCCTCAGCCACTTATGAGGACGTGAGGAGAAGGCTCGTCTCGAGCATGAACACATCGAGTCAGATGTCCTTGCAAATGCCCACCACCACACCATTTACTATGAGAGCTCCCTCTGTGCCATTACCAACACCCTCAGTATCTGCACCTACATCAACGAAGAGCACCGCCGGTATGAGTGCCATCCGCAAGGTCACCGCTGGCCTGACCGGCACCTCCAAGAATACCCCCAGCAGCAAGACGTCTTCCGCCCCAAAGGTCCTCTCCTCCGACAGCAAAGTCAAGAAAGGGAAAGGCAAACCCGCTAGCCGGGCTGCGGGTCATGGTAATAAACATCGCCAGCGCCTCAAAGGCCAGTCAGCAGACAATAGCAGCATCTCCGACTCCGACTCCGAAGTTGAGACCCCAACCACCGCCACGACTGGAAATGGCCCCCTCTCCGCCGGCGGCGACAGCACCCCAACCGCAACCATGACCAAATCCGGTAGGCAGGTCCAGAAGCCCGATGCCTACAACCCAGCAGCCATGGAAGCGGCCACCAAGAAGCGAGTCCACTACGGCAAGCGGACCGCCGAGCAGGCCCTCTGCAAGAAGTGCAGCCGGATGCACTCCCCGAGCAGCAACCAGATCGTCTTTTGCGACGGCTGCGACGCAGGCTGGCATCAGTACTGCCATGACCCTTTCATCTCCGACGATATTGTGAAGAACACGAGCAAGAGCTGGTTTTGCGCAGAGTGTACGGCCAAAAAGGAGAGACAGAGCAGTCATGCGAAGAAGCCGAAGCAGGAGCATGTTCCCAGGGGGCCGCCAAAGAAGGAGAGCTGGGCTGGTAAGAGCGTCCAGCAAAAGAGAGCGTACTTGTCTACCCTGCCCGCGCAGGAGCTGGTGGGGTTGCTGATGACGAGCCTGGAGCTTCATCCTGACTTGCCGATTTTCCCTGGGCCGGTGGTGGACACGGGGGTTGATGCTAGTGGTGCGCCGAGGGGCTTGTTTGCCGGGGGCACGACGGAAGGTTTGTTTACGAGGGCGAATGCTAATCCTACTGGGCAAGGGGTATGATATCTCTTTTCCTTTGTTTGGGTTCTTTTGCTTCCTATTTTTGAGATATTACGTTCGGGTTGCTAATGAGGGGTGTTGACAACAGATCAACTTTATGAGAAAGGTCCAGCCTAATGGGAGTGCGAGGGGGAGCCAGGACAGGACGGCTGGGCAGCAGGAAGAGGAAGAGGAAGAGGATCCGCTGACTCTGTTGTGGCCGAAGCCGGGGAAGGGGTTGTATGCTAGGTTGGGGGCTGATGTGCTGGATGAGGGGGGTCATTTGGATGCGGGAGGGGAGGATTTTGAGGCGTTCAGCTCGATTGTGTATGATGATCGAGGGAGGAAGGTGTTGGAGAATGGGATGAAGGTCTGAAACTCTGGGCTGGCGCTGGACAAGGCCGCGTCGACCACTGCTTGGAGAAGTGAGCGTACGAGGGCAATCTCAAGGCAAAAACAGTGACACATCAAACAGGAAGGAAGCAGCTTGGATCCGGGCATGGATACCGGCGTTGCTGTTTTAGCTTTGCTCTGCCAGAGACGGCAAGGAACCAGATGGAGTGTTGGGTTATATAATGTACATACACTGTAAGAGGGGAGACTTCGATATCCTCATTCTTTAAGCGGGCAGTTTTTCTTTGCATCATATAGCGACAAGCATCACCTGGATAATGCCCCCAGAGGTTGATACCGGTTGTCGTAGTTGTAGGCTAGCTGCCAAGGTACGCCGGTGAATCACCAAGGCCGAATCACACAACGCACGCATGGAATGTTTTGCAACCATAAAATAGCAATGACCCATCAACGATGGACCAAAAGGAGAAGAATCTCCCCAAAAGAAGAGGGAGGGATCCCTCACTGAACATCGCCCATGGCGAGACTCGAACTCGCAACATTCAGATTAAAAGTCTGACGCGCTAACCAATTGCGCCACACGGGCTTTTTGTACGTTGGTGATATTTCCTGGCTGGAATGTCAGCCCATGTCAGCTACGCGGCACAGGTTGCTTGGTTGTGTCTTTGAATGCTTGGTGTTCCCGTTTGCAGTGTATCTGCATAGCGGTTTATGCAATATTTCTTGTTCAAATAATCTTGCTGTCATGCTGGGTTTCTAAAAGCTAAAGCAAACTGAAATTTGAAAAGCTGTTGATACATGAGAGTCCAGGTACCTAGTTACTGTCCTGTTTATTTCCAACAACAGAAGAGAGTCTATATACATAATACGCCTATGTAAAACCATGTTCCTGCCCCATCCATTTGGCTATAACAAATCAGTAAAATCACCAGCTCCAACTTATCGTTCTCTTCTTTTTCACGTGTGCTGACTCTGACCCCCCAATCAAGCCGGTGCTTCCATGTCGTAGTACTGTTCTGCTACTCTTGCGGCTTTTCCGCTTTGGTTGACAGGCAGACACCGTCCGCCTAGCCAGACGACCAATGACATCAAACTTGAGCGTAGAAGCGATGTGCTTATGTATGTACTTCGTTGAATGACCGCGAACAACCTCGCTCTGACAGACCATCCTCTCTGAGCTGAAGTCATCACCTCGCGAGTCACCACGCTTGATCAGAGCGGGAGAGATGGTCAAGGTGACGCGATTCGCGTGAGATCTAGCGGTGCGCTGTTGTCCTGTCATGGTGGCATCGTCAAAGGTTATGCCGCGAGGTGGACGGTTGCGCTGAGGGCCAGGGTATTCACAGTACCACCAAGCTGTCTGGAGTGCGAGACTGGCCTGTAGGGAGATTGCATCTCGAAAGACTGTATCGAGTTCCCTATCGTTTTTGGTAAGGGTCGCGGGGTGCAGGAATGCTTCAAGTGATTGGCGCAGCTGACCAACTGCAAAATCGACTTCTTGACTGCTGGGAGAAACGGGGACGAGGAGTTGCGAAAGATGTTGTCTCCAGTTTGCCTCAATACTTGTCTTTGAAAGCAGTTGAGCCTTTGAGGCTACAAAACTCCCAAGGTTAGTTACCGGTTTCGACAGACAAAAGGAACCCCAAGTTGCACATCACCCACTCAAATCTTTGAACTTTCCAACTGATTCACCGCCCCAGAGCATTCCCACAGGGTGTTGCTTTGTTGGGAAGAGGGACTGGACAAGAACATGCCAAACGGCTGCTTGAAGAAGAAGAACGGGATTGCTGGCTTTGCCGAGATCGCGTGTTGCTTGTTGTATTGTTTTGGAAATAGGTATCTCGTTGGAAGAGTTGGCGATGTACCAATTCGCCCACTGCTGGATCTGAAACCGAAGGCCATACCAGCGTTGTGTGATCTCACCATCGGGCAAAGTACCAAGTCCAGGGCTTATTATTGCTCTGGAGGCATCTGGTGTGTTCTGGAGGTTGTGTTCTTGCCATGATTCTGATGGATCGGCCATGGAAAGCGTAGGTATGCTTCTCACTGGTTAGGATGAGAGCGCAGTCTTACAGTCCAAATCTGTACCGGCTGTCGAAAGAACAAGACTGAAGTATCTTCGCTCTTCGTAGGTCCAATTTGTGTGAAATGGTAAGCCAGTAAGAAGCCCGGTTAGTTCGTTGGTTGATGTCCTTGGGTATGCCCAAGACCGCACCCTATAGTGTTGGGCGTTGTCATGATCCCTCGCCGAACTCTGGATCAGGCTGAGTTGGTCATCAAACTGAGGCGTCAAGTCGTGGTGCAGGGGACATAGTTGAGGAGGGAGGAAATCAAGGTGCAGCAACTTTCGTATGATGCATACCTAGATAGGCGCTAGAGATGGCTTAAAGGTCTTGATACCTCATCATCACCGTTGACACCTAACCACATCGTGGCTCAAACAGACCGTGATGGTACGGTACGAAAATGAGGTTTAATGTCTTGCATATCAAGGCTAACGAATTCAAATGGCTGTCGCGAGGTGATTGGTGTTTCTGAGATGCAGGTACTTGATCTCGTTGGGTCGGGTGGCAATCGGTGTGGCTTCAAGGCCTGATGACCTGTCAACCTGGAAAGCACTGCCGGTCAAGCTTCCATCCATCTGGAATTGATCTGTATGAGGTGGGGTCACGGCCCGGGGGACGGGATGCATGGAAAGCACGACGCAGGGCGTGCGACGTGTGACAGCTCAAGTTGGGGGTCATTGAGGCGGGCAGGTACCCCTCCTGGAAATCCCCACTACCTAGCATGTCAGATCTCCCCTATTGATGCATGGAATGTCCAAAACCCCAAGAAAAACATGCATCTCAACTGCTGTCCGACGAAACAAGTGCCTCAGTTTCCCTCTCTCTCGCTCCACATCCGCCTTGGCCCTTTGCCCGACCGTTTCGCCCATGGTTTCTGCCACAGCTAAGTTTCCACAGCAGCACTCATTCATCTCCAGATGCAGGTCCCAAGCTCGTCTCTCTTTGTCCACCAATTCCCGTTGAACATCAAGCTCAAGGCTGCCATCGCTGGACACCAATCTGGACACCATCGCCTGCGCCTCCGCCGCTGAACCGTGGAACCGCATCATGGTAGCCCCTTTATCCAACATCGGACCCAGATATGTGTCGATGAGCTCTTGCTCACGCCGTATGCCAGTGGCTCGATTTGCCACTTCTTCCCACCGCGTCGTAACGATTATAACATTCTCGAGAGCGACGGGGCCCTTGCACAATGACGGGAGCATCTGGAGGTAATCATGTGTGGCTGAGTTGGATTTCAAAGGCTCGTGGATCGGATGAAAGTAAAGGATGCCCTTGAGCGGAATTTCGAGCGTGTATTGGATTGACAAGTATCGCAGGACCTCCATCAAGGTGGTGGCGTCTGCAGGTTGCGTGTCGGTAAACCCGGGCGTATCTACCACAGTGACTGAGCGACGAGGCTTCCGATCAAAAGTCAGCTTGACCGCTTGAGGTTGCTGCGGAGCTGTAGGCATCATGTCATTTCTCATTAGCTAACTTCAATCAGACGATATCCGCAACTGTACATACCTGACAGAAGGTCTTTTCCGACTTTGCCAGAGCCTGCCTTGAGGAGATTCACAAATGCACTTTTGCCAGACCCGGTGACCCCCATCGCCAACACCATCCCGTGTGCATCCATTGCATTCTTGTCCCTCATCCTGCTACGTGGCGCCGAGGCGATGTCCTCACAGGGCGCGAGGCCAGAAGATTCTTGCGGTGATCTGTCCAACATCCGAGTTCGTCCTCAGTCTTGAGTTATCCCTCAATTTTGAGGACCCTGCACGCCTTGAAGTACGTCTTATACACACCCACTTGCTGGCCTACTTTGTCACTGAAACCGGTTATCAGGTTTAGATTACTACCCGATGCACCATCGGTGAGAAGATGATGTCTTGTGATTGCTGCGGGGGAATCTCCTGCGTCCCATATTGGACGCCTCACAGGTTGGGCTCCAGTTTGCCTGCTGCCCAAAACAGACTACCAGGTGATTTACTTGGTGTAGCATGTTTTTCTGGTATTGAAGGAGCCCGTGAGCCTCATCCTCCAGCTGTGTGGACCGGAAATTGTATATGATGTCTCCTATGGCCTTGTTTGTTTGCCACCGTGGTGATGAGCAAGGCCTGGTATCCCTGAATTTGTGAGCTGTCAACCGTCCCTGCATTCTAACGGCCTGTGCCGAGTCTTTGACCATGTCCAATGACAACTCAGATGCGGCCTCGATGGCCAGCGCCTCCACGCAAGTGGCCGAGGTCGACGCAATCTCACCTTCGCCCTCACCTTCGCCCCCACCTTCGAATGTTGGCACCAAACCGAATTTCATCGCTATAGGAATTGACTTTGGAACCACGTGAGTGAAATGGCTTTTTCCTCTGGGGTGTTCAAGACGTTTATTGACCTTTTACCTAGGTATTCTGCAGTGTCCTGGATCACATCCCAGAAGTGGAATCCTGATGACCCGTACGACATCGTAGATGTCATGCGTTGGCCGGACCCTGGTCATTCTCAACAAAGACAAGACGAAGCACAAGTGCCCACTTTGATTGATCCAGAGTCCGGAGCTTGGGGATACCAGTGCCTTTCGCAAGCCAGCAACCCCATACGATGGCCCAAGCTCCTTCTCCTCCGTGAAGAAGATGCAGGAGCCGATGCCCGGAGCAACAAACAACTTGTTGAGGCCCGTTCGAGACTATCAAACAGTCAACGCTACCAGAAAACGGGCCTAATCGGCCTCATTGCGGACTTTCTGAAGGGAATATGGGAGCATGCGTTGAAAGAGATTCGGCGTGAAGTCAAAGAACTCGATAAAATGCCGCTGAAGGTCGCCATCACAACACCTGCTATATGGCCAGAATATGCAAACAAGGCCATGAACACCGCGGCGCACCTTGCGGGGATCACAGACCCACCCCCGGGCAGATTCGTCACTCTTTCTCGGATTCATGAGCCCGAAGCCGCCGCTCTCTGCACACTGAGAGAGGAACTGAAACGCCCAGTAAAGGTGAGCAGACCTTTGCTGATATTGTAGACTCCCTGGTGTGACCCGACCTGATGCTGACCGGGCAACGTACTGAATGCTAAGATAGGGGAAACATTCATGGTTTGTGATTGTGGAGGTGGAACAGTTGTAAGTTAACTATCTACCTTATGCAATCTCCTGTATCTGCGTCCCGCTAACCTTGTTCACATAGGATATTATCACCTATACTGTCGAATCTGTCCACCCCCTTCGCTTTAGGGAAGCTGTTGAAGGCGCTGGTTAGTAACATTCTTCACTGTTGGTATTTTACTAGGTCTAAGTAACCTTAGGTAAACTTTGTGGCGCGTTTGTTATCGACCAAGCATTCGAAAACCACATCACGATTGGAAGCAGACACCGGTCAAGTATCCGGGAGACCCAAGAATATCGGGATTTCGTCGAGAAAGCCTGGGAGTATGGACTGAAACGGAACTTTCGTGTGGTAAACTCGGATACTTCTGAAAGCACTGATGACTCTGTCCAGTTGGAGGGACTACCGAAGGGTCTGATCCCCAGGCACGGGCTGCAAAGGTTCATTGGCAGAGGGAAACCAGCCGACACCATGTCAATCGAAAGGTATGAGCATTGAAATAGGTTACGACCTCTCTACTGTTGGTCATCACAAGCGCTGACATTTCGCCTTCAAATAAGAGCTATTGTGGAACAGTGGTTCTCTGCCAGCTATACGGGAATTCGGTTTCTCATCGGCGAACAGCTGCGACGCCTCGAGGCAGCAAACGCCAAGGCACCTAGTGTAAGTAAAGGGCATCCTTCTCCTATAATTCACTGACTGCCCAGAGCAATGCTGATGGTTCTGTTCACTGGTATAGGAGATATTTCTTGTTGGCGGCCTTGGCTCCTCTCGGTACCTGCACTCGATTCTTAACGAACAGTTCAACAACATTTTGCAGGTTCAGAAGACGTAAGTGTTTCTATTTGATGTTGGCTTGTGTGCCGCTAGCTTATTGAAGTCGTGCTTTCAGGTGGTCCGCCGTAGCTCGCGGAGCAACCATGGCCATACTCGAAGAAATGGCCACCAAGTCCAAAGTGGTCAGACAGAGCTACGGGATCCAAGCATTGGTGGAGACAAATCATGCCATGCCTCGATATCAGCCCACAAAAGACGAAATATACTTGGGACGTGACGAGGTTGCCCGCGTGCAGAGAATGCTGTGGTACTTCAAGGAGGTAAGTTGATGACCTCGATCTTGTTCTCCAAAGACGCCAGAACGCTAATTCAGACTTGGATGGATATCAGGTTGACCGTGCAGACTCTTATGGAAAAGAAGTCTCTCATCGGATGTACATCGACTTTGATAACGAACACGACACCGATCTTGTGATTGAGGTTTATCTATGCAATTCTGACAATCCTTCACCGAGGATAGACAGCACCACAAAGCCTCTGTGTCGGTTTCGATGTCCGGCGGAAGCTGTACGGGATGGGGACTGGCAGAAGTTGGTCGATGATGAAGGACGGGTCACGCACAACAGGCTCAAGAACGTAATCCTGTCGATGAAGTTTGATGGTGAGCTTCGGTGCACGTTGAAGACTGGAGACGGTCATGAGGAGGTTAAGCTTGAGATGGAGTATGTCAAGAAGTCGGAGGTGGAGACTGCTTTTGACGGACGCTGCCGGGTCGCACTGCTTTGATGTCATTTCTTTGCTTTTTATTTGCTTGCCGCTGATTTCTTTCGTATCAGGAATGTAGGGGGGTGCTTTGAGTGTGAAAAGTTCAGGGGGTAGTGGATGATTTGTTATTTCTTCAAGTGCGCAGGAGGAGATATTTTTAGTTGAGAATGTGTGTTCTAATTAAACGTCCTAAATACCTATGTAGTAGAGATGTTGAAGACTGTTGCTTCATGCTAGGATATCGAGAGATACATGTACTTGCCAGGTCTTCAAAGTCATATACTCTGTCGATAGCTGAGGGTGTTGAAAAGTAACCCCTGATCGGTTGCCATAGTAACCAATTCTTTGTCCTGATCAACAAACCTTGGCATACTCCACATTCTGGAAGAAAGGGGTACCAAAGGGGTGGTGCGCACCAAGATAGACGACTATTTTCATAACCGGAGCGAAAGGTCCGGCCTCTTTGACATCTTGTTCTAGTGACGTTGGCAAGCATGGAGTTTCTGATAATTGATTGAAGATAAACCATTGCCGGTCTTTTCTTTGGCACTATTCCCGTAAACCCCACTGATAACAGTTGCATGGGGTCTGGTTTGAGAACCCCACGATGCTATCTCTAACCAACAGTATAACCGTGACTAACTGAACGTTCAACAAGACTATTCAATCCTGTCTTGGGACCCCGCCAATCAGACACGCAGCGTCGTCGTCAGCCAAGCTTTCCCAATCGTCAATTAGTTGGTTCTTATCTGACAACGTTCGGCATCTTGCCAGCCACCCCCGCGATATGGACCAAGATTCAACGTTGAAGCGGCAGGATGGCGTCCCTGGAACCCGAACCCGAGCATTATTGTGAGGATGCGGCGATGCCCAGCTGAGGAGATGCGGTTGAAGGGCTGAGGGCATTGCTATATAAGATGGACGATGGCGTCTGGGTTGGCCAGAAGAGAGATATTCCCATCCTCATTCTCGATACCGTGGAGGAGGGACTTACACCATGACGAGACTTGCAAGACTTCTCACTGCTGCGTCGGCGGCCTGGCTTGGCCTGGCAGGTGTCGGGAGTTGCTCGACAGGTAATGTTGAATTCATCCGGCGTCAACAGAGTGGGTTCAACTGACACATGCAACAGTCAAGGGCGTGCCATTCCCAAGTCTTACCGAGGTCACTATCGACGACTTGGAGGAAGGTCTCTCAAGGGGTCTTTTTACCAGCGTCGACTTGGTGAAGGCTTACCTGGCACGCATTGAGCAGGTTAACCCCCTGTTACGAGCTGTCAATGAGGTGAACCCGGATGCGCTCGACATCGCTGCTGAGCTGGATGCCATGCGGGCCAATGGGACCACCCTTGGTCCGCTTCATGGCGTTCCCATTCTGATCAAGGACAACATTGCCACGGCGGACAAGATGAACAATACGGCTGGCTCTTTCGCCCTTGTTGGTGCAAAGGTGCCCCATGACAGTACCATGGCGGCGAAGCTACGTCAGGCTGGCGCCATTATCCTCGGCAAAGCAAATCTCAGTCAGTGGGCCAACTACAGGAGTAGCAACTCTTCTAGTGGATGGTCAGCGTATGGTGGCCAGGCGACAGGTGCTTACTATCCAAACGAGGACCCCGGTGGCAGCTCCAGCGGCAGTGGCATTGCTGCATCCATTGGACTTTGTCTTGCCACACTTGGTACCGAGGTCAGTAACAACAGCAACCCCCCGACGTGATCTTGATACTGACATCCACACAGACCTCCGGTTCCATCATCTCCCCTTCCCAAAAGGGCTCCCTCGTTGGCATCAAGCCCACCGTCGGCCTCACCTCCCGTTATCTCGTCATCCCCATCTCTTCCCATCAAGACACCATCGGCCCCATGGCCCGCACCGTCAAGGACGCCGCCATCATCCTCCAGGCCATCGCCGGCCACGACCCCAGGGATAACTACACCTCCACCATCCCCTGGGAGGACTCCAAAATCCCAGATTACGTCTCCGCCCTCAACGCCTCCTCCCTTTCCGGCGCCAGGATCGGCATCCCCTACAACACCCTCAACCCCAACGCCAGCGCCGTCGAAATGACCGCCTTCTGGACCGCCATCGAAACCATGAAATCCGCCGGCGCCACCATCGTCGACGCCAACTTCACCGTCCCCTCCCCCAACACCACCACCGTCGTCCTCGGCGCCGACTTTGTCTCCGACCTAGCCGTCTACCTCGACTCGCTATCTCACAACCCTCATGGTCTTCACACCCTACAAGACATCCGCAACTTCACCCAGACATCCGGCCTCGAGTCCTTCCCCGACCGGGACACCGCCCGCTGGGACGGCGCGCTCGACCTGGGCTACAACAACTCTGACGTCCGGTTTTGGGAGGAATACCAGCGCAACCTCTACTGGGGCGGCGAGGGCGGCCTGCTGGGCGCGATTGAGCGGAATGGCCTCGACGCGGTGGTGCTGCCTACCAGCCAGGCCGCCGCCAAGGCGGCGATCCAGGGCGCGCCGATTGTGACGTTGCCGTTGGGGTACTACCCTGCGACGTGGAACGTGACCAGGAACGCGAGGGGGCTGGTGCAGCAGGGGCCCAACATTCCTTTTGGGATCAGCCTCTTGGGGGGCATGTTTGAGGAGGAGAGGTTGCTGGGGTTGGCGTATGCTTTTGAGCAGAGGACGTTGGTGAGGAAGAGGGGGCCGAGGCCGGTGATTGTGCCGAATGTGGAGTTGGGGGATTTTGTGGGGTTTTGAAAAGAACTGTTTGAAAAGGGGGGAGGAATTTGTGTGCAGCTTTAATTTGCCTACCTACCTTACTATTTCGTCTGTAGGTAGGTAGTATGTGATCTAACAGAGAAATAGAGCCGCCGGTGTGTTGAATTGCAAACCGGTTATGTTGATGTGGATGAAGTATGACGTGATGTATCTGAGGAAAATAAACCTTGACTACCTAGGTATTTATCTATCTACCAGAGATGTAGGTATTTTGATACAGTTGAGAACTCTTCTTCTTTGAAATCACTAGTCGTCCTTGATCTAAGCATATTTCTGGCACCAACTGACATACGTCAAGTAGGCTTGGGGGTTCCGTCGCTTTACGGTGTCGGTACGCTCTATGTCATTATAAGCGCCACGAACCATCTTTTCATAGCTGCTTTCCTGGTCCAACCGTAGAGTCTCAATGGTATCGCGATCGAGCAAACTCCACCCATAAATACGATGTGTACGGAATACGTATGAGCTGCTGAAAAAACTGCCGGAACGTGAAACCGCTACTGGGCTTGTAGGTAATGGCCCGTCAGAGCTGGTGTCCCAAAGCTTGGATATCCCCGAGGAGAAAGCATTTGCGTAGCATAGCCAGGCATGGTTTGGTTGCTGGGCTGGATCCTGGTCTTTTGCTGATGATGAATCCCGGTCTGTTTCAGTGACAGCTGGCAATTTAGAAGCCACGTCTTCTTGCAGGATGGGCAGTTGGTGTCTTCTGTCTTTGAACACGGGCCAAAGTGCCTGAGTCAAAATTCTATTGCGATCATACTTGCGAAGGCTGGCCAGTATCTGGAAATTCCTGTCAGTGCATGACATGAACATGCTGTCTGAAGTGGACTTACGATGGTGTCGTAATAGGTTCGTGGTGTTGCATGCGGGCCAATATCACGCATAATCGGTAATGTGGTGGATGTGCTAATACCATCCCAAAACCTTTGGTCACCTACCATCCAGTGGATTGTCGTCAATTCCTCAACTTCCCAGTGATGCATTGCCCCAACAAACAAGCGCATCGCCAGTCGAAACTGGGGCATGGGCTCATGAATGAGCATGGCAACCAGAAGAGAATGAGTTTCCAGTCTGAAAAATGCGCGCTCGATGCGGGACCTTTCAGTGCGCGAAAGTGGCCGTCTCCCGGGGCCAGTAGCCTCTCCCACCCAGGCGAATGCCCGTTCCCAACGCTGGTACAACTCCTGCATTGCCACAACCTGATCCTGTTTCTTTAGGTGGCGAACAAGCTGCCCCCAGGAACTGTCAGCCAAGAGATCTTGTACCTCGGGCGGGCAAAACCAGTATGGTACTGCGAGCCGACGCTTCGCTTCTATTTCCTCAGGGGGTTGGCAAGGGGTCACTTCTTTCGCAACATCGGCTTGATGCTCTAGAAATTTCTCGATGAACTTGGTCGATTGTTGGTTAAGGCGGCAGAGATCTGACAAGAATCGGAGTCTTCGAAGTTGATCCTCTCTGGTGCGGGGCTCGAACTGGTTGAGTACGTCATCTAGTCCAATGACTGGGGAGGCCTGAAGGATATCGGCGATGGCGTCAAACTTGTATTTTCGAGAAGGAAAAAGCGTGAGATATTCCTGGAACTCCTCATACTGTCTCCTGCATGAATACGTGTGCTCCGACACCTCTGGTCGACTATACACTGGCGATGCTGGCCATATGGAATTATCTTTGTCTTCTGAGAAAAGCCCCTTCCAGAAGACTCGTCCTGGCGAACCGTTTTCAAGAGGTGCTTGGCGCTCTAACTCCGCAAGCCTGGCGAGTTTGACGCCAGCAACGAGACCCGTAGGCGTATCCTTGAATCGTCTTCTGACTCGACCTTCCATGTAGGGGTACAGGCATTCGTGCAAGGCTCGACAAGAACAGCTCAAGCTTGTGATACCATCATCGATGTCGAGTTCATCCAAAATCCCCCATAGTACGATGGTGACATTGAGAAGGGAGAGGAAAGTCGGTGCCATATCTTTGAGACGGTAGGTTTTGCGTGAGATATATTAACAAGCAACGAAAGATCCGGCGCCCAGGTTGAACTTTGATGTGGAGGGTTGAAGAAGAAGAGAGATAATTGCCAGGCAGGAGGCAGGAGGTGAAAAAAAAACATCAGAGTCTGCCGTGTGTTCCGGAAAATTAAAATAAGAGGAAGCCACCGGTTTTTGCGGGTAGGTTGTGGGTTTCTTTGGAGCTTAAAGTACTCGTCCGCCCTAGTTTATGGTTCAGTGCATGGCTTTGAAGGCTGGGTCAAGCTTTTACCATTATCGCCACATGTGGACAAACAGCTCACACTTCCAACCGGACATGACCATGTTATAGCGGCATCATAATGAACTGTTTACTGTAGAAAGTCAACGATAAACATTATCAAATCAACCTGCATACCTACCTAGACTAAGTTCCTATAGACTGACAGGCCGCATCTGTGTGCATGGAAATAGATATAGAGGAAAGTATCATCCACTCGCTCAACCCAGCTCTTTGTCAAACCCTTTGGCGACTCTTCATATTCACGGTATACAACATCCCGGTCATCTTTGGATAGAAAGGAGTTTCCTTGCACAAACATCCAACTGCCAATCTTGCGTGCCTGCACAATGCCCCGAATACCCATCCAATAATCATCGACAGCTGAGACTTCATCCAGGAAGGACCCAAAGGCTGCCACATTCGCCGTCACTCGCCAAAGATGGAGCTTAAGCAGAAAATCTGCGAGTGTCTGACGACCACGTGCGAGAATATAGTCCCGGTGTATGCGAATTTTGAGATAATGGCGGGCAAGGTCGACGTCGAGCTGGATGAAGTCAGGCGCCAATAGTAGGGCACAGAGAATAATGAAGTAATCGTGCTCATGAGCCTGTGACCATTCCTGTTTGAGTTGTTAGCATTGCGGTATGTGTTTGGTTTGAGGCAATGGGGAAAGCCCACCTTCTTCTCGGGATCGTAACTGAGGAATGCTTCAAGACCGCGTACAGAGATCGAGAGATACGCACTGAAAGTCACCGTGAAGAGTTAACACAGCAACGGATGTTAAAAAGCTCAGCAGAACCAACTCACAATCTTCAGGTTTGCATTCACTGTTTTCATTGTAGCCAAATGCAGCAAGGACGGTCTTGTCGGACAGTAGGAAATGTCCAATACCATCGGCACGACTTTCATCCAGCGTCAAGCCAAGACTCCCAAAAATATTGGCAACTGTTTCATTACCCTTGTACCAGGACGAAACATGCTGTTGAGTCATTGAACGGGTCAATGGGTGGGGAATCGCGGTCAAAGTTGTATAAACCATCTACTCCTTCGCGCAGCAGCCGGTTTCCAGTGCCGTGGCCTAGCAGTTCGTGGATAGCAATGCGCATGGGTCTAACCATAAGGCATTGAGACGTAGCATTTTCTCGAAATTTGCAGTCGGATTGGCTCTCTAAGTGTGCAGATTGTCATTGCGGTAAGCTGCTCAACCGTCCGTTCTAGTGATTCTTCCTAGCGAGATACACATAGACGAATGAAAATGTGGTGAAAAGTAGAGCAAAAGGCCATGTCGAATTCTCGAGACTATCTTGGTGTTTTATCTCCCAAACAAACTCAACCCTCTGCTCGGCCGTCTTGGTGCAGTTGTCTCTTGCGCTTTCAGAGTCTGCAAGTCAACATGAGATTGCGGAAATACTCCTGTCTTGCCCTTGCTATTTGTCCCGTACCAGCACCAATAGTCCGCATAAAGACCTGTTATCATGTCAGTCAGATTTATCGCTCCCCAAACCCATAACCCGGCATCAGATATCTGAACTTACATTGCACATTTGTGATCACCTCACCTTTCCCAAACGCGACCCAAGCCACGCCCCCCGACTTGGGAGGCGTCCACTTCCATCGCGTAGTCACGCTCATGCCACTCTCCCCACCTACAGGCACCTCACTTTCTTGTGGTGCCCGAAGCTCAATGACTTTGGATGGGAAAGCGCCAAACATGCCGTCATGCCTGCCCAGACACCACTTCCCCTCCCACTTCTCAGGAAACATCACCCCCATTATCCTTGCCCCTTCCATAAACTCGAGCATCTCGCCATCATACCTCGGTGGCTTTTCCAGCTTCCCTCGCCCATGACGTCGAAAATGGTCTTTGGTTGCGATCGCTGTTGCTAAACGGGTGACGTTGTCTGGCATCGGCACTGGGACAGAGCCGTCGGCAAGGTGTAAGTCAAACTCTGCTTGTCCTGGCTCAGCGCCATAGCAAACCGACACTCCGGGTATCTGTGGCAACGGTTGTGGATGTCGGGACAGGTGTTGGAGGAGGTCATCTGCTGACCGAAAGACTGTTGCATCACTCTCCCGCACTGTGACTGCTGCGCTCACGCACCAGAGACAAGCATAGTAATCGTCTGCGCTCCCACCTGATGCGCCCTTGCCGAGGTGGGACTTGAAGAGTAATCGTAATCGATATCGAGCTCCGGATTCAGAAGTGATGATCGCCTCAGCTATTTTGGTTGAACAGCAGTGGTTAGAGGGCTATTTCCCTGCGCTGCAAAACGTTTAGGGCTCAGGGGATAGGAGCTACTCACGTTTCCGGCTCTTGTCCAACTCGACCGCCTCCAGATCATGTGCATACCCGCACTCACCACATCCTGCCACCTTGGTCACCTCGTACTGTAGTGGCACGATAGCATCGGATGCCCTCATCATATCACCCGCTCCACCCCCACCACCACCGTATTCTGTTGTCATCTTGATGCTACCCCAGTGACCGTCCTTCCGAAATCTGACTGCTCCTTTGCAAAGACCTTTCAGCTTGTGATATGTGCTATCAGAGCCGATGTTGCAATCTTCAGAGCGGGGGTTGGCGCGACTGGACTTGCGGTTTTCAGCCAGAACACTACCCTGTCTAGTTTTGCTCGTCGTGGAAGTGGTTTCAAGGTCATCTCCATCACCGATGTCCAGGGCTGGCGGTGGAAGAAGGGTGAGGATAGCTTCGTGGAAATCTACCTTATTTGCTATCGATTCGGGGTGGTTGAAGGCAGACCCGGGCGTGCCCAAGAGAGCGGACGAAGATGTGAGACTGCTGCTTTTAGAAAGGAGAGAAGGTGCAGATCTAATGGTGCTGGGACTGGGAAAGGAGTCGGATGTGAGACTGGTGCGTTTGACACGGGCATCGATGTTGAATTCCTGAAACTGGGTCACTGGTGTGGCACAGTTGGGAGAGTCTGGTGGTGTTAGCTCAGCACCGTGCTTTCTACCACAGGTGCTGTTCGCCTCCAGCTTTGAATGTGCCCTTGACCGAGAAGAAACAATAGAGCCTGGTCGGGATCGGTGTGTCGGAAGCGGCGGTAATGGTGGAAACCCGCCTTCTGGTATCTCTGGTGCTGTTTCCATAATGGGCTTCAGTCGTTTTGCAGTTTCCACAATGTCGAGGGCAAGGGCTTTCGTAGCAGTCTGAAGAGCCGAGTACCGCTCAATATCGAATTCATCAGGATGGGTGACATCGTCGAAGTCCCAGAGGAGCTCCTCCAGGATCAAACGTCGTTTCTCGATAGAAGCTGGATAAGGGTTGAGATGAGCTTCTGGATGGTAAAGCGAGGGAAAGGTATGTTGAGCAACAGCCGCACGGTACCTTGTTGTGTAATCATTCTCTTGAAGAGATCCCCCAGCTTCTGTACTTGGTCATCCCAGACTGGCTGTAGCTTCTTGAGTGCTCTTTCCCCCTCTCGAACAAGGGCCTGCGCGGCCCTTGACATGCGATCGGCATCGTCAGCGCGGTGTGGACCGAGAGAGGCGGCATTGGCCACTGCGGCAGTGCCGACTGCAACCACATCCCGGAACGGCCGGATTAAGAGTTCCTCAGCATCGATAGTCATAGTGACCAGCCCACAGAAAGGATGCCGATATTCCCAAGTGTGATAAGAGGTGGGAAAGATGTCTATGTCAATAAACTTGCGGCGAAGTTGGAGTTGAGCCACGATTGCAGGGCCAAAATGAAGGGAAGTGTGGGGAGGAGGGGGGGTTCAGAGGTTCAAGACAATGGCAACCTGGTTGTGACAGACGAAGCACCTATGCAATTCAGAAAAAGGGCTCAGAGCATGGCTTGTTCCAGGAATGTCGAATGGTGGGGGGTGGTCCCGACATGAGGGCGTCGAGGACAACAAAAGCGACTCGGCACGAGCTATTCCATGTAAGTATCGGCCGACAACGACTTGCGAGGGATGAATTAGGGCCAAATCACACTTACAATCACACGCGTGGGGCAGATGTGGGCGATGTGGGTGATGTGGGTGATGTTAACAGGCGAATGAGCATGGCGTAATGGCCCACGGCTCTCTGATCGTGGTTGTGCGCCCCGGTCCAGGGCCAGCTTTTTTGCTATCTCGACCGGAAGCAAAGTGGACCCTCGACATAACGTCCGGGTCTGGCGCGGTGTTGCACAAGACATGCTCGTTGCTTCTTCTTTTGGTGAATTTGGTCGTCTGGAGATGAGAGGTGGTCTTGGCTGACTTCGATGCCAAGACCACGTGTTCGACCGTCTGGCTCTAAATCAACGTCAACCATCCACCTCAAACACGGCATTAATCCACACCACAGACGCGCTGACAAACTGCGACCCTCTTCTTCATGTCATTGGGGTCCGGGATGCAACCTCCACGCTCTTCACCTCCTGCCCACACACCAACCGTACCACAAACCTGGACTGCGACGCCGATCACAGCGGATCAGAGACATCCCAGACCACCCTGTCGGTCCCCAATGGGACACATTCTGTTCAAACTTACCTCGAGATGCCTGAGGCTCAAAACACTCTCTGTCGGTGTGAGACTACTGTCGTTCTGCAATCTGTGGAGACAGCCACAGAACTATCCCCTCTGCTATCATGACAAGATGTACGACTGCGGCTGGAGCGTCAGCATACCATCGCACGACATATGACATGGTATTTGAGGTGGAAACTGAGGTGCTTATCCCTGCTGTTACTGCATCAGGCACCCTTGAAGTTCACACGACGAGCCACTATGGATCTCTTGTACCTACCCTTCGTCTAGCCTAGGGGCCGGGGCCCGCCCCCTCGGGTGCTTGCGGCATCGGGTTCAGGGGTGGTTGCATTCACACGCAGCAAATAATTTGTTCATGTCCCCCAAACCTGGATTATAACCACGTGGAGGGAGCCATCCCCATCCCAGGCCTCGGATGAAGTGAAGTGCTGTTCTCTTTCTTCATTTTCTTGCTTGTGACGGTGAATACAAGGCGGCAGATATCGCCAGTATGGGCTATGTTGCCGATCTCAAAGATGGCCTACGGGCCTTCACTCCACAGGAACGCCGCAACATCGCCATATACATTGCCGGCATTATGATCTACAAGTTCGGGCTCGAGGCCTTCAACGGTTCAGTCGTGGCGTTGGCCACAAACCGATACGACTACGAATCAATACAGAGCGGACGGCCAAGCCGAACATTTGAGCGTGTCGGCCTTCTGACGGGCTTGAATCAGGCTTGCCAATGTATTGGGAGTATTCTCATCGGTCCATTGGTGAAGCGGTACCCGACCAAGAACGTCCTTGCCTGCGCTGTGTTGGTATTTGGGCTTTGCTCTGCCTTGCTGCTCATCATCGACGCCGCCACGGGTGGAACCTTTATGCCAGCTGCTTGTAAGTACTCTGCTTCCAGGATTCTTGGAAATCACAATTGATTGACCCGGGGACATTCAGATCGAGAGAACCACCCTGAAAATGACTGGTCATATTACGGGAAGTGAGTATTGATATCCATTCCCAACAGCTAGCTCAAACTGACAACAGTTAGTTACAACACCGACGCCATGATCCCGGTCTACTGTATCAGTGGCATTGCCTACGGCATGGTCGAGCTGATCCGCAGAGTTATCCCAAGAGACATTGTCGGCGGCCATGTTCAAAAGCTGCGAAAAATGGACTCCATTGTTCGTGCCTCCCAGACTTCTTGTTCGAGAACGCAAACTGACAACTGTCTAGGTCCATATCTTTTATGAAATTACGGGCACAGCAGGTGCCTTTATCACAGCACTGGTCATTATACCCCAACTTGGCAACAACAAGGCCTTCATTGTTACGCCCGTTTGCTTCACGTTCTGCGCCACCATTTGGTTCTTCATCAGCGAGCTGGATTTCAAGCGGCAAAAGTCGAGCCTTCATCAACACGAGAAGCCGGCCTACTGGAAGGCAGCCTTTCGGGGTCTGTTTCTGTTTGGCGAGTCAATCTGGGTCGGCGCCAAAATCCTCTTTACCTCGCGGAAGTTCATCTGGTTGGTCCCAGGTTATGCCGTCGCTCTTTATGCACATCGGTATCTCGAGAACGGCATTGCACCCCAGGTAGCTAGGCGCTATCTTGGACACTCAGCCTGGTCGCAGATCATGGTCGGTGGTTCCAACTTGGGTGAACTGTTGGGTGCCTTGGCAGTGTTGCTTCTTACGAATACTATCCAGACACCCATGCCATGGCTCCGGTTGGACGCTATCATGTTGTTGATCGTATGGTATATCCCATTCTGGAGACCGCCGATTGATGTTGTTGGTCAGGCCTGGATCGTGGCCGCGACGTTTGCTCCCATTTCGTTCGGCTGGGCAGCTGGCGATGTCTCGCTTGCTGCTTACATTCAGGCATCCCTTTCTCGCCTAGAGTCCAAAAACAAGAACGTCTCAGCCCTGGGTGCCGTCATGGCTTTCTTGTACTCATTCTACATCGTCACCTACGCCATCTCGGGAACCCTGCTTGGCCGGTATCTGGATCGAGTCTACAACGAGTCTGGAGGGACGGACGGGGGCACCATCCATGAGGGACTGATGTTCACTGCTGGTATGCAGATGACAATCATCAGTGTCTTGGTGTTTGCGGCAACATTTGTCCCCAAGGGAGCATTGGCTTTCAACCCGAAGATGATTTCGGAGGAGAATCTGGATGAGGATGAGCCGGTGGAGTTGGAGGGGCGAAGAAACCCGGAAGATCTTTCCGATGTGCCTGTTTTCAAGGAGAACTCCAAGAAAAGCTATTGCATGAGTGATGATGGGTCGGAACCGCACATTGAGAAAAAGGCGAGCGAGATCATCTGATGCAGAATTTGGATATCGCTATTAATGTGGGGGGCTTTTGTAGCTGCTAATTAATTGGTAATGAGAAGACTCTCCCTGAGGTGATAATGACTTCCCCAACAAGATAGGTAAGTATCCAGCCAACAACTTGTATCCAGCCAGTGTGAGAGCAGTACAGTGATCACCATATGTTCTTTATCTTAGTTACATCCGTCCCAGCTGCTCATCGAACACGTGAGAGCAACTGAACTGAGCACATGAATAAGTAGTGGAGATGTTAAGAGGTCAGAATTCTTGCCTTTGGTTGCACGAGACCGAGTGAAACAGGGCCGAGGGGCAAGAAACATGGCATATATATGGACATGGGTAATCAGACGGCTTCTCGGTGCCGATATCGTTGGTTCATGACCCTCCAAATGTCAATTCGTCCCAACTAGACTCGAACAGGACCGCTCCCTTCGTCATCTGGCCATTGTGTTGCTCTTGAGATAGCCCAACAGAAATTCATGGTTGGCCAGAAGCAAGGCGGGCTATTCACGGTCAGAGCAAGGTGGTTTATTCACTGCCACCAAGAGGTATATAAGGTAGGTGGTCTCTCCAATACAAGCTATGCCCTTCTCCTCCTTCTCATTTTCCATCACCGAGTGTTCACACCAACCACTCTACCTACTCACGTCACCAACACCGCTCACGATGTTGACGAAACTCACCACAATTCTTTCCGGCAGCTTGCTGCTCAGCTTCGCCGGTGTTAGTCTCCTACCACGGACCATTCAAATTGCAAATAACCGTGCTAACCTTTTCACAGCTTGCGTGCGCTGCCGACCCCTTGAGCAACTACACCATGACCGAGCTCCAGTGGGACATGCCCATCATCCCCGGCGATGTCAGCAACGGCACTGTCACCGTCACTGGTACCGTAGAGGACGCCATTGCCCAGATGGAGGTCCTCTATCCCGGCTGGAACCAGACGTTCCAGAGCCGCCTGCCACCTCCAGCCACCGACGACGAAGACGACACCGAGGACGGCATGGTGTACGCAGCGGCAGACGAGCTGGAAAGCTTCAACTGCAACATTGAAGGCGACAAGATTGGGCGGAGCGTGATCCTCACTGGCATCTCGTACCTTCGGGGATTGGAGGGCACCACTAAGCCCAAGAACGGTCCCGGGCCTGGTAACTGCGGCCGCGTTAGCTGCAGTTGGAACGGTGCCATCTTTTGGTGCAATGATGTATGGCCTTTTTCTTTTCTTTTCATCTCATTAGTCTTGCAGGAGTTGAGAGCTAACATCCATGGCATAGAACAACGTCGATAAGGAGGTTACTTGGGGCGGCATTGCAGACGGTGCACAGATCGTGGCTGACAAGTGCAGGCTCAACCCCAAGAGGAGATATGTTCGTGGCCAGGCTTTCTACAAGGAAAAGTGGAATGTTATTGTCCGTCGTGACCCTTGTTAGAGGGAGAACCATGATATTCCACAGAGGCCTTTTCATGTCATAAAGAGATAGCTTCGCTGGATACCTACTTTAGGTAGACTTTTGGTGTTTGCCGTCGTTGCATTATCTCCTCAGCCCTTATAACGAGAAGCATGGGATCTCTTTACTATGTGCATGTTTTGGCTGTGTTCCAAATAGTGATAAGAAACCTACGTTGTAATTCATGCACGCCTCATAACTGTTCCACAGATTCCACTAAAGACCCTTTAGGTAGAAGCCAAACAACAAGGAATCACATGCCTACGGGACTATGCTGTGCCTCCCGAGGACCACAGAACTAAGAAAGATTTGATAAAAGAACGATGATTCCTGCAGGCATATGCTCCCAGCGCATCAAACTTCCTATGGCGACCTCTCCGGCAGCTTTGAGTCTCTTTGTAGTATCTGCATGCCTAGATAGATATGGTCGCCATATCCCCGTTCTAACAATCGTCCAGTTTAACGAGAACATTCCAGTTGTTCTTGTAGTACATACGACCCTTGACCTTCACCCACCTGTCCCTAGTTCCACATTTGCCAATCAGTTCCTGAGCCCCGTCTGCAATACCATCCCAGGTAACCTCCTTCTCAAACGTATTCTGCACCAGTCAGTCAACTGGAAGCACAACACAAAGACATCAGGAAGGCCATACATCATTGCACCAATGAATACCACAGTGATAACTGCAGCTAACCCGGCCACATTCGTTCGGCCCGGGTCCGTTCTTTGGGATACCGCTCACGCCGCGGAGGTACTTGATTCCTGTCAAGACACACCACTCCTGGGCCGGCTTCTCATCAATGTCGCAGTCCCAGCCCGTGGGCTCTTCCTTTTGTTGGGAAGCCTTGGAATTTGCAGGCGAGAGGGTTTGCAGATGGCTGTGGAAGGTTTGATTCCAGCCTGGGTAGAGCTGTTCCATTTGCTCGACGGCTTTTTCGATCGTGCCATTCACGGAGATGGCGCCGGCGGAAGCATTGCCGGGCAGGATGGGGAGGTCCCACTGGAGGTCGATCATGGTGTAGTTGCTTTGGGGGTGGCCAGCGTGGGCAATCTAAGGGGAATTGGGTTGGTCACGTTGCTTTGGGACTCAAAAGACTTTGGATTGTTTTCTTACGCCGAATGAGGTAAGTAGGAGAGTGCTACAAAGCAGGATGGCGTTTGCAAACATTTTGAATGACATGTGTCAAGTGAATGTCGGTGTCTATCGAAAAGGTTGGTGATGCAATGGGTGATTCGTGAGGTGCTGATAACTCCTAACAAGACTCTGGACTCAAATACCAATAAAGAGGAAGAATATATAGTTTCTTGTAGTAGAAAACGACAAACAAGTCAACCCCAGCTGACCATTTGACTTCCGCACCTGGATCATGGAACCCAAGATCACGCACACAATCGTGCGACGTCGGCCGTCGGCAAATGACACGAAACAACCAAAAGCCCTCTTCATCCCATCTTAACTGACCAACAGATTCCGTTGCGAGCCTTACCCTTTCAACGTTTCCAAGTCACGGCGTCCGTTAAAAACATAGGTAGCTCGCAAGAAGACTCCGCCACGGCCGCAAACTGTTTTGCATCATTTTCCTCGTGAGTCTCGCACCGGGTTGAGCGGACTTCTCACTCCTAAGATTTTGCAGTGATATGTGAAACAGGTATCTCACAGTATTTTCATCATAAATTCGAGATAAAACGCACATCAACTCTAGCATTAATCACAGTTTTCATTCACGTCCAAAAGGAGACGCACTCTTTAAATAAATAACCCTATTTTTCTTCGAAAATCTATATATAGTACGACGGTAAAGATGGTCAGTGTAAGAGCCGTGTCTTCTTCTACACTACAACAAACCCTGCATAGTACAAATTGACAAGTGGCAGAGTACCCCGAGTAGGTATGTCTCTTCAAAAGACTTATACCTTGTCATTTTCACCCTGTTGCAGGATCCCTTGGCATACCCCACTCCCTTGAAAAGGGGCTTTTTAAGGGGTCAGTTCACATGAGTAAACAAAGGGCTACAATCCCCATTCCCATTGTACCTACCAAAACTTGATTTATAGCTGACATTCATCTTCATCTTTCTGAGCCAGAATGGAATCCAACCCAAAAGTCGTTTCAATGCAAGGGGATATCAAGGACGGGAGCCAAGATATTTTCGGTGCGGGCAACGAGCTGATTTGAGCCGACCCGGCCCTGGGCTTGACTTGGCTCACCATTTCCGTGGGTCGGCTTGACTCGAGGAAACTGCCGCTTGACTTGGTTCACGAAGATCACCAAGTCTTCAAGAAGTAGTTGTTCCGGCTCGGGTGGGCCGGAGGATAGATCTTTTCTTTTGTTTTAAAAAAAAAAACAGACGAGGGGAGACTCGTCGTGGTAGTGAATAGAACCAAGGAGGCGATAAGGACGCAAGTGTTTAACAACAATGTGCCGCCGCTGGATGTTACATTCAAGAGGGGGGTTGATCCAGGAAAGGTGAATGGGTGTTTTGTTACGAGGGCAAGGGCCAAGATGTTGGAAGGGGAGAATGGATCTCGACGCAATTATTTGTGATGAGAATGCAGAGCTGTTGGTCATTAGGTATGCAACAGACTGCGCTAGTGTTGGAGACTGGAAGAGGGTTTACCCACCAACCGAAAAGAAGGAGAGTGGCGCTTTAAGGTTGTGTGGCGTTGCTGTTGGCGTGGTACATGTGGGACTTTTGGCGTTGGCTGTCCTTTTCACGAGATCAAGAAGAAGCAAAGGAGTATCTTATTGAACCCAATCGTAGTATCATGTCAACAGGACTCTGAACGTCAACATCTCCCTTGTCGGTCTAGTCTCACGACCTTCCCTGTTGTAACATTCTCCCAAACTAACGCCAAAATGACGTCTCCCAACGGAGGGCCATCAACCCCACCCACACCTCCAAAGCTCGTGATCTTTAACTTCGATGGTACCCTCTTCGATACCCACGACTCCATGACACACTGCATCTCCCGCACCTTTCAGAAGCTTCAACCGTCCAAGCAGCCACCTAGTCTCGTGGAAATACGCGCCACCATCGCGAGCGGCGCCGGGCTGGAAAGAACGTTCCGTACATTCCTCCACCAAAGCACCGAGATTTCCAGCGATGCCGATCTGAAAAGCTGGATAAGCACCTACCGCAACCTCTACACCATCGAGGGCCAGTCCTTGATCAAACCGTTTGACAACACCACCAAAGTCCTTCGCCATCTTAACAACCTCCAAATCCCTGTCGTCGTAATCATCAACAAAGGCAAGCAAACCATCGAAAAGGTGTTGAAGAGAGAAGAACTCACATGCTTGATTGATCTTGTGGTTGGCGACACACGCGGTGTTCCCCCAAAGCCTAACCCAGCAACCTTTCACAGCCTGGTGGCGCCGTTGTATCCAAAGCTTGCACCAAAAGACATCCTGGTGGTTGGCGACACCGAAGCCGACATTCTCTTTGCCAAAAACATTGGGGCACGCAGCTGTTGGGCAAGCTATGGATACGGGAACCCAGCGAGATGTGAAGCGTTGGGCTACGGTGCAAAGATCAACCAGTTGTGCGATGTTTTGGATGTTATCTCTAAATCTAATTAGAGGTCTCTTTATCGTCACTGAGCTCTTGGTTGGGATACTCTCGCAGAATGGGCTTTTCTTGAAAGGCACGCTTGGTTTTGGCGGCAGTGCGGTCGTGCGACTGGGGTAAAAAATGCGGGTATCAAGGAGCATGCAATGGGAAAGGTTATTCTTGATGTCCTCAACAACGGTGAGAATTTGAAATGTCTCGTCAAAATGCAGGCCTGTTAGCAACAGAACATCTGGTCAGTAGATGGTAGGAATACATTATTTACCCACGTGATGCGATTAGGAAGTCGATTCAATCATGATGCTGAGTTGACCTCTAGCCTCGTGTAGAAATGTAGATTTAGAACAAGGTATGTACTGAAACTGGCAAGATGGCTGTATGTAGGCTTACCAGAAAGTAACACACAGCACGCCAACAGTCTCCTTCACGACCAAAGTCTCAAATCCTCTTGCCATTGTAGCGTGTCCAAGCTATTGTATCAAGTGAACACATACTGACATACGGTTGTGGTGTCGTACTCGTATGTCAACTACGTGGCCATGTGAACTTGCAGAATCGTCAAAAAAACAGTTTTCCGGGATTTTGCTTAAATCCTCTAGAAGCTGTCTTGTTGCGCAAGTTCCAGACATCAGTTCGGGAAACCCGAGACAGGAGGGTGTCAGCATGCGACACACTGTGCCTTGCAAGCGGGACTTTCGGTGACCCGTGCGTTTTTTTCACAGTAAAATGGGATTTAGCTGCCGTTTGGCTGCGATTTTGGCCATTAAA
>JAULSY010000208.1:0-33017 GCA_030512305.1 Cercophora samala | reverse complement strand
AATCACGATTTGCGAATCAAACGGATTTGCGAATCAATGAACCTGACCGGGTAGCAGCCCGGTCAAAGTGCCGATTCTGTAGGCCTGACAAGTAGCATGAGAGGACGCGGCCCCCTTGCTTACAGCCCTACGGTCTTGGCAGAAACGGGTCCAGAAAGGGTATTCCCCGGCTGTTGTGTCGCCACCAGCAGGCAGTGTGTGTAAGTAGGGCTGCTGCCATGAGGGGGTGCCGGGTGAGCCACAGTATTGGCTTGGCTGTGTGCCACAACATACCTACGCATGTACGCAAACACGACGTGTGTCAGGTTAGGGTAGGTAGTTATCGTGATGATAAGCCTGTGCTGCTTGTTGTAAGGTAAGGTAATCTACACTGCGGGGAACGATTTGCGCGGCAGAAACGTTGTGAAGAACCGCGCATAAACAGGTGTTGGGCATGTATCAGAGTCCGAGGCGAGCCTGATTCGCGTTGACAGGTGTCGGTTTAAACAGGAAGGCATCTTGACGAGACGTGTGCATGAACCGACCCCCACGGAAGAAGAAAGCCATCGGGAGACGGTAGCCAGGGCCGTTCCGTGGTCGACTGTGTGTTGCACGGAGGATTCAATCAATTCGCGGCAGGATGGGTCGCACAAACTAGGCGCAGAACCGTTTCGCAGTTGCCGGCAATTCAGTCAGGTCTGGATGGATCTCCATGTCATGGGCAAGTTCATGATGGACCGGTAGAAAGCCTTGATGGCGATATACTCAAAGTAGGTAAACTTTAAAGTCTTAATGGTTGCAGTTACGAGACACGGAAGGCCTCCAGTCGTATAAGCCAAGCGAATGTGAGAGTGAGACTGCAAGCACCCCCAGGTGTGAGTCGGGTCCCGGAGTTACCAGCAACTCGGGTCCTCAGAGAAGGCCAGACAGGGGATTTGGCTGGTGAAAAAGCGCCACGAGGCTCAGACAAGGAATAATAGAGGTCGATATGGGCGGAGACAACGCGGATAAGGTACGGCACTGTTCCCCAAGCATCGAGTGTGGCCACAATATTGCTCCCACCCTGCAACGTGTAAGCTCTGCAGGAACCGATGGCCAATCGGGTTATCCCATTTCCCTCGCCGGTCCTGCAGGTCGCACAGTAAGCCATCGAAGAAGACCTTGAGCTTGCGGCTCCCAGACAGAGCCATTGCCAGCTGCCGAAGAGCAGTAAGTCAGCTGATCTTCAACGGTTAAACAGTCTCCCAAGCACCAGACGACTGAAATCAGCATCCGGTCCCCAAGAGCAACCACCTACGTATGTACATACAAACGACACATACAAACCTTCCATCGCACCACCCCAACCCCTGACCATTCTTCTATCGGCGTTAAAGGTAATTACCTATTCCACTTGAGCAATGCGTCCCAGTATCTTTAGGGCAGGTACTACTTGTCAATGACTGACTAATGTTGGGCAACCCCGCGGATGATGGTGCAATATTCCACCCCGCACTGCTCGGCCAGAACTCTTGCATTGCGCAAAAGAGTCGGTCTCAAAGGGGATCCTGCAAAGCGGGCGACGTTACACCCAGATCCTCAACCCGCTGCACACGCCCCGTGAGGGTGTGGCCGGGCTATAGATTCCAACCGGCCATCTGAATCTTACATGTACAGATAGATAACTGCAGCCAGAGAGAAGCATCATTGTGATAACGCTGTCTTAACCTCGCCCCTCCCCCTCTCCTCTAGATCCGACAGTGCTGTACGATCCTGAAAGACTCTGACATCGAAGGGCATATCTAGGTTCAACCCTTTGCCACCGCGATTCCATGTCGGCCGGAGCCTCCAGACGCGAGAGAAGGTGGTGGACCAAGAACGAAGACGATATCCTCAGAGACTGGGCCAAGGTGCAAAGTACTACATCCTCCACCACAAGCCGCTGTGCCGTTCCCGCGTGAATTCCGCTGACTTGCTGGGGCAAAGTTGACACGCACGGCGCTGTCAAGAATTGGAATGAGGTGGCAGCTCTGCTTCCCGGCCGAACGAATAAGGATTGCCGTAAGCGGTGGCACAAGGTCCGGGTGGATATCAAGAGGGGAGCATGGACAGCCGACGAAGATAGAAAGCTACGACAGGCCGTGGCACAAGCTGGGTTGAAGTCAGTGTGCCCCCTCCTACATGTTACTTGTCACCTGACCGTCCCAGTATCTGACTGCCAACAGATGGTCAGCAGTGTCCAAGATGATGCAAACCCGGAACCCAGACCGTAAGTAACTCTTGAGTGACACCCCTCATACTGTTGGCAATTTAGCACATCATAGAAATCTGACAGCAGACTTATTGCCTATAGAATGCGCCAAACGATGGCAACATGTGCTCGGGCCAGACCACAAACATGATCCCTGGACCCCGGAAGAGGACAGAATACTACAGAAGGCAATAGCAAAGTATGGCAACAATTGGAAGCAGATTGGACTGTTGGAGCTGCCAGAACGCTCTACCCACGATATCAGAAACCGGTAAGCACCAACCAATTTTGAAGTTGTCGTCAACTACCCCCTGCCCCTGGTTCCTGGGCGGCACTAACCTTTTCTTGTGTGCAGTAGCGTCGCCTTAAATCGTCGGAAACGACGTTCCGCAGCCCCACTGAATCACGACCCTTCCAGCTCCACACAATATATCTCGGATGACAACGGAGACGACAACAGCTCCAGCGGCGAAGAATCCGACATGGGCTCCGACGCCGAAGGCACCAACGATGACCAACACTCGACCCACCCTGCGTTTGCAGCCAACGACATGATGGAAGTTGACGCTGCCATGTCTCCCTCACAAGCGCCCACCACCATGCCGGAAAGCTTGGCAGACGCTTCCTTCTTTTCCAATTGGGAAATGGCCAGCCCTGCCACCATGTTGACGCAGGTGCGGCCTTTGGATGCGGAGTCACACCCGTGGCTCTGGTTCGCGACTGAATCAACGTCTTCGGGACAAACGCCCGATCAGCATCTCTCGCCAGAGAATTTGAGCCTGGCTTTTGAGAGCGGCCAGGACATGGGGAGTTTTATGGGCAATGGAGAGATATCTCCGCATGTATCCCAAGACGAGAATCTCGCCTCTGGGAGTGTTGTTGCAGCAACCCAGCCACCCCCAGACTATCGGGGACAGGCGGAAGCGCCTGGAAGCGTGACCGTTCTCCTGAGGCAGGCTGATTCGCAGTTGGCACAACAAGTGATTGGGAATTTGTTGAATCTCAATGCAGACGTTGTAATTCGTCTACTTAAGGATTGATCTTTACACTCTCCAGCCACATCGTGTCGGGTTCGAGGAGGTTGACTGGTGGAGTCAGGGGGCTGGTCAGGGGTGTTTACTTTGCATGATTGTCGTACGTAAAGGGCGTATCCCGAAGCATATTTATCTTGTGGATTCTTGATTCCAATGTCTTGTCTCATGGCAATAATCTTTCTTTGTCTTGGAGGTTTAATAGCCGAGTTAGCCGGCCTTAACAAGATTGCGCACAAGCGATGCCAGTTTCTGTTAGTAGACCCGAGTTGTTGACATACCCGACTCGGGTCTCACGGTTGTTGTCAAACCGCAACCTCACATGACCACATCGACGGAGTCTTTGGCATGTAAGTTGTAGTCCGTCTAGAAACAAAACAGTGGCTTGCTCTCAGTGGTTTTCACCACATGCTGGCGAACTTTGATTTCTGCACCGTCACTCACCCACAAGCCCAAGACGACAATGCGTACGTTCATTCCGCCGAAGGTGACTCTCGAATTCGGGAAAGGGGATGGAATACAGTCACTTTGTGAGCTCGTGGAGTTTCACGCCGAGAACAATCCCGAATACCTGTTTTGTATTCAGGCAGAAAAGAATCATGGCTTTGAGGAGTACTCTTTGACTCATGTCACATACGCCATGCTCAAGCGGGCCATCACCAACTGCTGCCAATGGCTGGAGGCACAGGTGGCTGCTCTTCAACGACGTATCCAGGACGCGAATGGGGATTACGATCATGGGCCACCGCGTCCCGTAGCCCTACTCATGGACAGTGATCTCGGCCTGGCCGTGTACATCCTGGCCCTTATGAGACTGGGTATACCGGCAGTCCTCTTGTCGACCAGGCTAAGCACAACCGCCGTTCAGCACCTTCTACAACAGACCGGGGCCACAGCAGCCATTGTCTCGCGGCGTCTTCTTTCGATGCTGAAGGAACCGGCCCCATCAGCCGGTACCAACCTCGAACATGGCGCACCTCAGAACCCGAATCTCGAAATCTGCATCGCCGCTGGGTATCAAACATTCTTGCGCGACCTCGATCCCGGGCTGTCTCCAGCCCACAATCCACCACAAACCACCAACCCAGCCTTGATCCTCCACTCCTCCGGCACCTCTGGCCTCCCCAAACCAATCCCCTGCTCCCACGCCCACTTCCTCGCCTTCTCCCAGTGTCACGAGTTTGAGACTGCAGAGCAACGCCAAGGCCTGACATTATCTTCCTCTCCCTTTTTCCACGTAAGCCCCCTTCCCCCTCCCTCCCCCATATCTCCTTGTCCCCACAACTAACCCCCCCCCCCCCCCCCATCACAGGGCTTCGGTCTCGTACCCCTCTCCCTCTCCCTCGCCCTAGGAAAAACAATCTGCATCCCCCCCCCCCACCCCCTCCCCACCGGCCCCTCCCTCCTCCATCTCCTAGAAACCACCCCCGCCAAAGCCCTCCTCACCGTCCCCTCCCTCCTAGAGGAAATAGCCTCCCTGCCACACAACAGGGGCATATCCGCTCTCCAAAAACTAGATTTCATCGCCTTCGGTGGCGGGCTTCCTAACCCTTCCATCGGCCAAAAACTTGATGCAGCAGGGGTGAGGTTGATCAACCACTACGGCGCGACAGAGACAGGACCGTTAACCCCCTTTTTTGTTCCGCGGGTGGGGCATGACTGGCGGTTTGTGAGGTTGAGGAGGGATATAACCGAGGTGATGGAGGGGGAGTTGACACCCGTGGTGGATTTTGAGGGGGGGGAGGAAAGGGAGGGGAGGGGGGTGTATAAACTTAGCTTGCGGCCTTTGGGCTGGAAAGAGAGGTTTGAACTGCAGGATTTACTTGTTGCGCGGGATGGGCGGGGGGGGGGATTGGAAGGCGGGGAGTTTAGCGTGGCCGGGAGGACGGATGATCTGATTTGTCTTGCTACTGGGGAGAAGGTCCGGCCGGGGGTTTTGGAGGGGGCGCTGGCGCGGCATGGGGGTGTCAAGGCGGCGGTGGCGGTGGGGGAGGGGAGGTTTGAGGTTGGGGTTGTTGTTGAGACGGTGGGGAAGGTTGGTGAGAAGGAGGAGGAGGAGCTACGGGGGGAGATATGGCCTTTGGTGGAGGAGGCGGGGCGGGAGATGGATGCCCATGCGAGGGTCTCTTCACCGGCGGCGATACTGTTTGTTGGTCCGGGGGGGTTGCCGAGGTCGGATAAGGGGACGGTGTTGAGGCGGGAGGTGAATCGGGTTTATGCGAAAGAGATTGAGGAGATGTATCGGGGTCTTGAGGCTGCTGGGACGGCACCGGCGTTTGATCTGGGTACACCGAGGGAAAGCGTCAGGGGGTTGGTGAAGGCTGTTGCGACGTTGCCGGATCATTGGTCGGACGATGATGATTTCTTTGAGCTTGGGATGGACAGCTTACAGGCTACCAAGTTGCGGAGACTTTTGGCTGCATCGTTGAGAGCCGCGCAAAAGAATGGAAATCAGGGGGTGAATGTTGACAAGGTGGCGGATGACGTTGTGTATCGCAACCCTTCGGTCAGTCGGCTTGCTGAAGCCATTGTCGGTCAAAACACCTCCCAGAACGGGACATCGAGCTTGGAGTACCTGGAACAGATGGCTGACAAGTACTCCAACACAACGACGGAAAGAGCCCCGCAAGGTGCGGTGGTTGTCATTACAGGCAGCACTGGCAGTCTTGGGTCATTTATTCTTGCCCAGCTTGTCAAAAGCCCAACATTGGGAGGGGTGATTGCTCTTCTGAGACCCTCCACAGTACCAGCACATGAAAGACAGAAGAAGGCCCTGAAGTCCAAAAGCATCGAACTCTCTGATTCGGAGTGGTCCAAGATCGAGACCCACGAAGCAGATCTCGGCGCACCCTTTCTCGGTCTCGACGGTGGCTTGCACCAGAAAATTGCCTCAAAGGCTACACACGTTGTGCATGTTGCATGGCCCATGAACTTCAACATGTCACTACAGTCTTTTGGCTCCGCATTTCGAGCTCTGCAGAATTTGATTCAGCTATCTTGCGAGTCCCACCGTATCCAACCGTCGAGGAGACCACGGTTGCTATTCATCTCGTCCATATCAACCGTTGGGAATTATCCATCCCAGCACGGACAGCTCTTTGTGCCAGAAGAGGTGACCAGCGGCCAAAGTAGCGCTCTGCAACTGGGCTATGCAGAAGCCAAGTTGGTCTGCGAGAAGATGGTCGAACGAGCAGCGCGAGACCACCCCCAGATTCAGGCTGGCTTTGCGCGTGTTGGTCAGATCGCTGGTTCACAGGGTGGATATTGGAACGTGGACGAGCACTTTGTTGCGCTTGTCGCCTCGTCGTGCAAAGTCAGAAAGCTCCCAGACTTGCAAGGGGTAAGTAAAACTCCAAGCCTCGAAACCACCAGTACTAACCAGTAATACCCACGGCACGTAGACCCATTCCTGGTTGCCGGTTGACGCTACCGCAGCAGCTGTGGTCGAGATCCTCTTCAACAACAACCCACTGCAGCTCGTTTACCACCTCGAGAATCCGGTACGACAGAGCTGGCAGGAAACCATCAGACTCTTGGCCAACGAACTGGAGTTCACCCCCGCGCAAGTGGTACCGTTTGAGCAATGGTTGGAAGGTGTCATGTCAGCGCCGGATCAAGACAACCCAGCGAAGAAGCTGTCACAGTTTTTCCAGAATGAGTTTGGTAAGATGTCTTGCGGCGGGATAATCTTGGACACGGCTGTGGCGCGCAGAGATTCGCCAACGCTGAAAAGGATGGGAACGATTGACCCTGACCAAGTGCGGTTGTACATACAATACTGGAGGAACTGTGGCGTTCTCGGATGATGAGTAAGATACATGCTCAGATCAGTTCCTCTAGCAATCTGGTGCTGGTACAGAATCCTTGCATTCGTAGGTAGTTGGTGCATAAGGTACGATAGATAAGTTGTCACGGCATTAGAAACGAAGACTATATTCCCGCTTGGCACGTCGTATTCCAAGTGTCCGTGATGATTGCTGGGGGTCACCACTAATTTTGACTATCGACCAACGGAGAGACGCCAGCATGTTCAACCTCGGTCCTTATCTTTCTCGATAGTGAAAGAGACTTTGATGAGATAACCCTGCCTATATCACTGTGGGGGTCAATGATAGGGTGCGTAGGTGCGGCATTGAACCAGTGGTGCTCAACCGCTCGACTGCTGGGACCCGAGCTGGGTCTGATCAGCGAACGGATGAATTTACAGTGAGCTTACACGCTGTTGAATAGAATCAAGAACTAATGATTCACTAACGGCCAAGGACCTACTGCAATCTTTACAGAGGGATACTCTTTTCAAGACGTCAATTGTTGTCGGTTGAGTCAGGCTCGAATAATGACCATGATGGGTCGTAAGATTTGCAGCACCCTGTGCTACCTATCTTACCAAGGATCTCCTAGTATGGGACCCGAGTTGACACCTTTGACTCAGTGCTTGAGCCAGATTATGTCTGTTCACTATAGCGACATTGATTTGATGTCTTGATAGCGGATAATATCTAGGGATAGGAACATGAATGTTCTAGTCTTCATCTTCTATCAATAACTGAAGCCTCCATTCAACAGGAGCCCCTCAGCAAGTTGGCTGACACCCATTGAAAGCATTAACATCGGAACTTCGGCTCAACGCCACCACCCTCAGACATCATGGCTCCAACATCAGCTTACAGCGCCACCATTGGAATTCAGGATGCACCGACGAACGCGATTGCCGTGATCGGTATGGGATGCAAGTTCCCAGGGGCAGAGTCAGTGGAGGAATACTGGCAGCTGCTGGATGCCGGCCTGTCCATGGTCACCGAGGCAGCCACTGGACGCTTCCCAACCAGAGACCACAAACGCAGCACTGACAAGTCTGTTTTTCTCGGCAACTTCCTTCGTGATATCGAAAACTTTGACAACCGCTTCTTCAAGAAGTCTAGTCGGGAGGCGGCATCGATGGATCCCCAACAGCGATTGTTGCTTGAAGTCGCCTACCAAGCCCTGGAATCGTCTGGCTACTTTGGCCCACGAGAGAAGGACACCGAGGTTGGCTGTTTTGTGGGTGTCTGTGCCTCAGATTACAACGATAACGTGGCCAGCCATCCACCCAATGCCTTTTCCACCCTTGGCACCCTGCGAGCCTTTTTGACAGGCAAGATCAGCCACTTCTTTGGATTTTCCGGCCCCTCGGTCACCTTCGATACCGCATGCTCGTCATCTGCCGTTGCCATCGACGCCGCCTGCAAAGCCATCATTCACGGCGACTGTACCAGTGCCATCGCTGGTGGCGTTTCCGTTTTTACCAGCCCGCATTTCTATCAGAACCTCGCCGCGGCTTCCTTCCTCAGCCAGACGGGCGCCACCAAGTCTTTTGATGCTGGCGCAGACGGCTACTGTCGTGGGGAGGGCATTGGCCTTGTCGTCCTCAAGAGCCTATCCAAAGCGCTGGCGGATGGGGACACCATTCTCGGCACCATTCTCTCCACCTCTGTCAAGCAAAGCAGCAATGTCGTGCCCATCACAGTACCCTACAGCCCCTCCCAGGCCGCCTTGTATCACAGAGTCCTCAAGATGGCCGGAGTGAGCCCTGATGACGTGTCGTATCTCGAGGCACACGGCACCGGCACGCCCATCGGTGATCCACAGGAATTCCAGGGCATCAAGGAGGTCTTCCAAAGCCCGACAAGACCGGGCCCTCTCTACTTTGCGTCTGTCAAAGGCAACATCGGACACACTGAGGGTGCATCTGGAGTCGCCGGCCTGATCAAGGTCTTGCTCATGATGCAGAAGAGGGCCATCGTTCGACAAGCAAGCTACTCGCGGCTGAATCCCAAGATACAGCTGGATCCCAGCCAGTTCCGTATCCCCACCGAGACAGTTCCGTGGAAGTCTGACGTTTTGATTGCTTGCGTCAACAATTACGGCGCCGCAGGCAGCATCGCCGCCATGGTCGTCAAAGAGCCAACCAAGCACAATCACGGCACGACCAGCAAGACATCACCACCAGCCCTCTCCAAATACCCCCTCCTGGTGTCCGCAAATAGCGCCAAGAGCCTGGGGGAGAACTGCGCCAAGCTGCGACAGTACCTCTCCTCCTTCAACGCCTCGTCCAGCGCCAACGTCCTAGCCGACATGGCGTACAACTTGAGCGACCATCAGGACCGGTCGTTGCCCAACATGTTCATCACGGCGGTATCAAGCATGTCGGAGCTGGATGATCAGCTTCGCATTGCCGCTTCCACGCCCGAGTCCCAGCTGTGCCGGCTCAACCCTTCCCCGAAGCCGGTCGTGCTCAGCTTTGGTGGTCAAACGAGCCGGTTTATCGGGCTCAGCAGAAGTGTCTACAACAGTTCGGCCTTGTTACGCAAGTACCTGGACGAGTGTGATCAGGCTCTGAAGGGACTTGGCCACGGCGGGATCTATCCCGCTATTTTCGACTCCACGCCCATGGACGATGTGGTGCAGTTGCAGACGATGCAGTTTGCTTTGCACTATGCCTGCGCACAATCTTGGATTGCATGTGGCCTCAAGGTTGACTGTGTCGTGGGTCATTCCTTTGGTCAACTTGTCGCCTTGACCGTGGCTGGCGTGTTCTCGCTGGAGGATGGCATCAAGCTTGTTCATGGCCGGGCTGTTCTGATGAGAGACAAGTGGGGTGCGGAAAGGGGCACCATGATCGCGCTCGATGCTGACCATGGCAACACTATGGGGTTGATCTCTTCCGTGAGGAAGACGATGCGCTCGTCCGGGCTGGAGGTTGCCTGCTACAACGGACCGCGCAGCCATGTTCTTGTGGGATCTTCGGCCGAGGTAGACGCTGTCATTGAAGTCATCAAGAAGTCTACTGCGGTCAAGTACAAGGTCTTGAATGTCACTCACGGCTTTCACTCCCGCTTCTGCGACGCCATCATCCCGGGGCTCGAAGCCTTGGCAGCATCTTTGACGTACAATCCTCCCAAGATCAGGATCGAGACGACATCTGATCGGGAGACATGGGCGGCACCCACACCCAAGTTGATTGCCGACCACACCAGGACACCTGTCTACTTTGAAGACGCCATCAAGCGGATCGAGGCGAGGTATGGGTCTTGCACTTGGGTCGAAGCAGGTTCCAACTCATCCGTCACGAGCATTGCCCGTCGTTCACTGTCCGATGCCGAGAGCCGGGATCATCTGTTTTGTCCCGTCAATCTCAGTCGGGAAGATGCCCTGGGCGCTCTGGCTGATACGGCCACCAACCTGTGGAAGAATGGAAACCATGTACAGTTTTGGCCCTTCCACCGAATCCACCGAGCAGATTACCAGCCCTTGAATCTACCTCCCTATCAGTTCGAAAAGGTCCGACATTGGTTAGACTTCAACTATGTTGTTGAGCAGCCAAAGCCAGTTCAGGTGCAAGAGAAGATTACAGAGGCAACGCCAGTGGCAGAACCTGAGCCAGTCTTGATAGTCTTCTCCGGATTCGACGTCAGTGACACCGACAAGCGACGCGCTGTTTTTACCATCGATCCACGCAGCCAGGAATGGCGGGCTCTTGTTACTGGACACGCCGTGCTTCAGCAGCCCCTTTGTCCTGCTCCATTGTACGTCGAGCTTGTCTTGCAGGCGGCTAAAATAACTGCTGAAGCGGAGGGGATATCGGCGCTTACGTTTGGGCAGCTGGAGGGGCTTGAGATAACTTCTTCGTTGGGTACCAGTGATGACAAGATCATCAAACTGTTTTTGACACCTTCCGATGGAGAGAGATTCAAATGGGACTTTTCATTCCAGTCACAGCCTCGTGGGGTTTCCAACACTTCCACAAAGACAGCCACCCATGCCGTAGGTAGCGTCAAGGTTGTCACCACACAGGACGACACCACATCATCCGAGCTGGACCGAATCTCGAGGCTCATCAGGCACCGTGACTTTGACGAGGTGACCACTCAGGCTGACGGCGAGGCGGTCCAAGGTTCGCTAGTCTACAAGGTCTTTTCCAGAGTTGTGCAGTATCATGACTTTTACAAGGGCGTGCGGCAAGTTGCCGGTCATAAGGGAGCGGTGGTGGCTCAAGTGGTGCTGCCATCGGAACAGCCGGATGCCTCCAAGGGGCTGTTGTCCAACCCAGTCGCAGTTGACAACTTCCTTCAAGTTCCAGGCCTCTACGCCAACTGTCTCGGACCATGCCCAGCAGATGAGGTATTTGTCTGCACTCAGGTGGACCGCCTTTACCTTTCACGAGAGTTTGAGGGCACAGCCAACAGAACGTGGAAGGTTTGTGCAACATCTACCGCAACATCTGAGAGGGAGAGTGTGAATGATGTGCTGGTGTTTGAGCAGCAGTCAGGAAAGCTTGTTTTTGTCGCTTTTGGGGCGCATTTCAGCAGAGTTCGCATCACCTCACTGGCGAAGGTGCTTTCACGGGCAAATGAAGGACAGGCGGCAGCCTCAGTCAACGTCAATGTCAACGGCATCACAAAAAGTATCACTCGAAACACATCTCCACCTCGTGCGCCACCGCCCTTCAGAGATCAAAACTCGGTCGACTATCGGGACATTCCAACACAACAGTCAGTTGTTGCCACACCTGCTCCGCCAAAGCGTCCTGCTGGGCCAGGCCTCGAGCAGGAGTTGCGGGAGCTGCTGACCAAGGTCACTGATGTTCCAGCTGACCAGTTCAAGGGAGAGGTTACACTTGCCGATCTCGGTATTGACTCGCTTGTAACGACGGAGATCGTGTCCGAGATCGATCAGGTACTTGGTGTCTCCATCCCTCAAGACCACCTGCAAGATCTTCAAACATTCGGCTCCCTATGTGCATACCTGGCTACCCGTCTAGGCCGGGAGTTGCAAGACGCGCCCGCCATCAGCCAGACGGCATTGCCCAGCCAGCAGTCCTACGCAAACCCATCTTCTTTGCCTGTTCAACAGACTCCCTCAGCACCCGAGCGTGGGAGGTCAAGAGACTCGGAGAACCTGCTTCCAAAGCTCGCCAGCCTCCTAGCAAGCCATCTTGAGTGCTCCCCAACCGACTTTGAACGATCCACAAATCTGGCAGATCGCGGTCTCGACTCTCTGCTCTGCATTGAACTCATGAGCGACATCGACAAGACATTCGGTGTGTCGGTCGACCTGGCGCAGCTCACATCCGAGAGCACCTTTGGAGACCTCGCCGACATGTTCATCAAGGTCACCGGACGCGATGTGTCCCCGTCAGACACGACAAACTCCACCATCACCACAACGCCAACACCGCCAACACCCACCTCGTTTGAGCCAAGCATTCTGCCACAAGATCCATCTGTCAAGATCGCACCACGGACCATCACAGACCGCAGGTTTCAAGCAGCTCCCGACGCCTTCGAATCCATCAAGGACCACTTTGGTGACCTTGCCGACACGTATCATCTGACCGACTTTTACAAGAATGTCTACCCCAAAAACGCCCGTCTCGTCCTCGCCTACACGGTGGAAGCCTTCTCCGATCTTGGCATTGATCTCAACAGTCTACGCCCCGGTGACGAAATCCCGGCGTTGGCCAGCCTTCCAAAACATCACCACCTGCGAGACGTCCTCTATGAGGTCTTGAGAGACGGCAAAATCGCTGACTACAACGGCAAGACCTACGTCCGCTCGGATGAACCGATCGACAAAGCTCACTCAAGCCAGCTGTTCAATGACCTCGTCCAAGAGTTTCCCCAGCACGCCAAGGAGCACATGCTGCTCAACCTGTGTGGGTCTGAGCTTGGGAAGCTGATCAGCGGAGCGAAAGAGCCGCTCACTGTTCTTTTCGGATCCAAAAAGAATCGTGATATCCTCGAGGATGTCTACAGCACCAGTCCGATGTACGTCATCATGTCGCAGCTGCTCACGCGGTTCTTGGAGAAGGCTTTGAGCAGTGCCTCGCCTGGCTCGGACGGGGTGTTTCGCATCATTGAGCTGGGGGCTGGAACAGGATCAACTACCAAATGGGTGGTGGACAGGCTTGTGCGGTGCGGAATTCCGGTGGAGTACACATTCACGGACATCTCGCCGTCGCTCGTGTCGGAGGGGAAGCGCAAGTTTGCCAAGTACAGCTGCATGAGGTACGCCACCATCAATATCGAAAAGGAGCCACCCAGTCAGTACCATGGCCAGTACGATATTGTTCTCTCGACCAACTGCATTCACGCCACGTCCAATCTGCGCCGCTCCCTCACCAACATTGACAAGCTCCTCCGACCGCATGGGTTCGTATCCCTTGTGGAGTTCACCAGCCGCATGTTCTGGTTCGACCTGGTGTTTGGACTGCTGGAAGGGTGGTGGCTCTTTGACGATGGCAGACCCTACGTCCTGGCCAGCCCCGAGTTCTGGGAAAAGTCCATGCGCGAGAGCGGGTTCCAACATGTCTCTTGGACCGGGGGCACCACCAGAGAGTCCGAGATTGTCCGTGTCATCACCGGCTTCAAGCAACCTGTCGACAACCCCAGCCGGTACCTAAGCACACCACAAGAGACCACCGGTGAGGTTGAAACCGTCGTCTTCAAGCACACAGACAAGAGCCTCCCCCTTCGCGCCGACATATACCACCCAACCCCACAGCAAGCCGCCGCCCAAAAGAACTGGACTGTAGGTGCGCCACTCTCCCCAATCGTCCACGACACTCTGCTCCCATGTTACTGACACACCCACCCCGCACGCAGGCTTGATGATCCACGGCGGCGGCCACGTCATGCTCTCCCGCAAAGACGTCCGCCCCCGCCAAATCCAACACCTCCTCCACCACGGCGTCCTCCCCATCTCCGTCGACTACCGCCTCTGCCCCGAAACCACCCTCCTCTCCGGCCCCCTCCCCGACGTAAGCGACGCCTACGCCTGGGCCCGCACCGTCCTCCCCACCCTGAAACTATCCCCCCGTTCCCCCTCCCTCGTCATCGACCCCTCCCGCGCCGTGGCAATAGGCTGGTCCACAGGCGGCACCCTAGCCATGTCCCTAGCCTGGACCTCCCCCCCGCGCGGCCTCCCACCCCCGGACGCCATCCTCGCCTTCTACTGCCCGACCAACTACCAAGACCCCTTTTGGCAATCCCCCAATATCCCCGATCACTCCGCCCCTTACTCCCACTCCTCCGACTTCAACCTTCTCGATTGTGTCCAACCCGCCCCTATCACCGGGTACAACATCCCCCCTCACCTGCTGGCAGCAGGAGGGTGGATGACACCGCGCGATTCCCGGAGCAGGCTGGTCCTTCACATGAACTGGAGGGGGCAGACGCTGCCGGTGTTGTTCCGGGGTTTACCCCACGCTTCATCAGTTCCCGACTACGACCAGCAGACAGAGGAGTACTACACCAACATGCCGCAGCCGGATGTGGAGGAAATTATCAAAGCGAGCCCGTACGCGCAGATTGTCAGGGGGGAGTACAAGACTCCTACGCATATTGTGTTTGGGACAAAGGATGACTTGATACCGTGGCAGCAGGCAGAGAAAACGGTGGCGGCGTTGAGGGAGAGGGGGGTGGAGGTTGGGTTTACGCTGGGGGAGGGGGAGCCGCATTTGTTTGATTTGTATAGGGATCCTGAGGGGAGGAGGTGGGGGTATGTGGAGGAGGGGTATAAGTTTTTGTTGGGGCGGGTGGGGAGGTTGTGATGGGGGGGGCATATTCTTGGCGAACGGGAGGGGAGGTTGGAAAAGGCAGCTGAAGAATGGTTTGGGGAAGACGGATGGGGTGGGGGTAGTGATGCCAAGATTGGGAATTTGCACACGATGTAACTGTTGGGGTTATGCAAGGAATACATGTTGGCAGGGGTACCTAGGATTGGGCGGCACGGGACTATTTTTGGAGAATTGGTCTGGTGTTGGTGATAGCCTCGTTCTATTATTGTCCTGCTCTTTCCAAGCTGTCTATTTCTTGCCGTATATCTTAAAGTCTTTCGCCATCGTGCTTCGCCCTCGTTGGGAGTGTGAACGTGCCCTTTCACATCCAATGTATGTATGTACCTAACCTTTGACGCAACCCTTGCGACGCCTGTTGGTTCAACCCGTCTCCTTTGACTAACGTTCCGAAACAGCCTGCGTCCCCTCCGCCAACGGCAGCATCACAGCACGCCTATCCACGCCTAGAAACCGTTTCAGGCACTGAGCATATGACTGCCCCGGCCCAAGGTTGCCCACAGCACCCTTATCCACCTCCTTCTATGTAACCACAACGTCAGCATCATTCGCCCGAAATCACAAATTATCTCCCTCGCCGTGCGGTTACGTACTTTCTCCGGAACAAGCCAAGACTTCTCCCCTGTCTCCTCATTCTTATAATACACCCTCCCCATCCGATCCTCCAACCTAACCCAACCCACGGGAAGGTCCGGCGGCTCGGGGAGCAGATTCAGGACGTACCTCTCCACCCAACTCTCCAACCACCGCTGAAGCTCTGTTCTCTCCTTCCTGGGCATCCCGCCTACCCCGCATCGTAGATTCTTCCGGTTCATCCGCCAATCGCACTTCTTTTTGTAAAATTCGCGGTCCAGGAACTGGGGAGACATGGATCTTTCCTTGTCGGCTGTAGTTTGCGCATACGCGAGACGGAGGTCGAGCTCCTTTTCCTCGTTGCTGATGGGGAATTTGATCTCATGGTCTTCTGGGTCGGGCTTGCGTTTGTTGTTGCAGGCGAAGCGCACGCCCGCGTCATACAAGGCGTGGAACCAGGTCTGGGTGTCGATGGTGGTGGGGGTGTACGGGTCGGAGGTGATGATGCATTTGGCTTCGGTGGGGGGGAACGAGACCCGGGAGGATTTTGGGGGGGTTTGGGACGCGAGACGGGGGAATCTAGGCTTGAGGACCGATTTGGTCTGGTGCGGTTGGCGGTGGGGGGAGGGGCGGGGGGAGTTGATCTGATCGGGGTGAGGTGGAAGGTCGTCGTTGTCGTCGCCTGGTTTTGGGCATTTTGGCGGTCGAAAGGTTCCCATGGGGGGTAATTTGGAAGTCGCTGCAGGCTTCATCTCTTTGGCGGTTGCCTCGACTGGGGTAGGAGGTGACGAGGGCCCGAGGAGATTGCTGGCTCTTCCGCATCTTCTCTTGCGATGTGCCATGGCAGTTGTTGCGTGCTGTGTGTCGAATCACGCCGCGATGCTTCGGTCGGTGCCGTGAGCGTTGAAATCTCGGAATAAAAGTAGTTCGGGGTAATACTCTGTCGAGATGGATGTATGCACCGCGAGTGAATGCGATGCCGTGGGAAGACTGTGGCAGAAAGGAAAACAGCCAAGGCAAAGCGTCTGTTGCAAAGCTTTTGCACGAGGGAGCAAACTCAAAAAACCTGCGCAAAAGTCAAAAAGGACATGTGATGTGGAACATGGGTGTGGCGGAAGCCATTCCGATGGCCACTGGAAAGCCACATACGCCATTGACGAACCTTCGGGTCTGTGCTTGATCTCGACGGTTTTCCAAACTCCATATCGTGCAACTATTTACATACCTGCTTCTATCCAAGCACGTACATAATACCAATAGTACTTTGAAACCTCAGATCAGTGTCTGAAGATGCTGAGAATTCGTTTGATCATTGTGAAGCAGCGTTTAAAAACGCTCAGTTCGCACCTCAAGTATTTTTACAATAGCGCTTTGAAAGCCTACCTAGGTAGTTAAATGTTCAGAGACATGTGAAATCCATCTCAATATTGTACAGCAGCATGAAAAGATATGGATTTGCATCTAAGCATTTGTGATATTGCGCTTCAAAACCCTAGGTAAGCGTTTGAAGACGCGTGACATTTATCCCAACACTCTACAACAGCGTTTAAAAACGATTAAATTTGCCATCCAAGCATTTATATCATTGCACTTTGAAACCCTACGTAAGCGTTTGAAGACGCTTAACATTTATCTAAACCCTTTATAGCAGCGTTCAAAAGCGCTCAGCATATCATCCAAACATGGTCACAGCAGCGTTCAGAGGCGCTTGACATCTCATCCGAGCATGGTGAGAAGTCCCTGACATATGTGTAGAACAAGACATTGATTCAAGAAGACTGTTAAAGACTATCTGCCTACGTACCTATCCGGCATAGGGGACATTAAAGGCACACTAGGGAGTACGTGTAAACAAACAAAAAAAGGGGTAAAACAAAGGATATAAGATACACAACACAGTCCAGGGGCTTAATCCTTGTCCATGTAAACACAGGGTAAGACCTCATTCAAACCCATCAAAATGCCACATTCATGCTGTGATGCGATGCTTCTTTTGCTTTAATAATCCTTTACGCCAAACTCCATGCTACACCCAACAATGATATCAAGAGAAAAGCACCCATGACCCCCCCATAAACCTTTCCTGAACTCCACCAACACCCCTAACTCCCAGAAATGTCTCCGAAACGCAGTGTCAAATCCACCGTCAACCCCCCCTTCAATATTCCTGACCAACCCCCTTGAATCCGTGGCCAACCTATAAACAAGTATAGCCTTCAAACAAGACTCAAACAGCAAAACAAAATGTCCTCCTCCAACCCCACTCAAAAGTACCGACCCGTCCTCTTGATGAAATCGGCGCATCTATAGAGGCTCACCCTCCGGACAAGCCTTCGATTCTCCCTGCCGACAGTATCCGGCAACCGAAGGTACCTCCCCCCAGTCCGCTGCTCGTACTCGTCCCTCCAAGCCTTGAGAATGGCGAGGTACTCCCCCTCATAATCAAGCACATTCCGGACAGCTTGGTCCAGACGGCTCTGGAGCTCCTTCTCGGCAGCCTCTTCGCCCAGGTGGGCGTCACTACAGCCAAACCACACGTTAGCATCACCATCTTCATCATAGTTTGTGTCAGTAGATAAGTGAGAGACATACCCATACTCAACCCCTCTAAACCCCTCCCCCCCCAACCCCTTCGCCCTCCTCTCCCTAGCCTCCGCCTCCACAGCCCACTCAGCCCGCCTGGCCGCCCTCGCAGCCTTGACCTCAGCCCTAAACTTCAACCGGGCGACAGCCTCCTGCATCTCCCCCGATTGAGGGTAATGCGTGTCCTTGACAACAAAACGCACGTTCTCACCCCAGGTGATCCCCCTCCTGGGACGGGGCTTCTGGCCAGGAAGCGGCTTCTTCCCCTTCAACTGCCCTTTTGTCGGGTTCGCGACCCTGTGGTTGGGGACACTCTTGGTCATGTCCCCGCCCGTGACGGCGAGCTTGTCTTCCCCGTCACCGTTGGCGCCGCGGCGGGTGCGCTTGTTGTTGTTGATGGGGTTGGAGGTGGTGGCGGGTTGGAGGGGGTGGTGGGTGGCGATGGTGCTTCGCATCGCCGATTCGGGGTAGTTTTCGTCGGCGGGGCGGGGACGGCCGGGCATCACCTGGAAGACATGGCCCGAGATGGGCACCCCGCCGACGGAGGCGCCAGCGGGCGTGGGCTTTGGGCTGGCGGCGGGTCGAGCGGGAGCGGGAGCGGGAGCCGGCTGAGGGCGAGCGAGTGGTTGAGAGTGGCCCCCAATGCGCTGGAAGGCGCGCCCCGAGGTGGAGACGGTGGTGATGGCGGGGGGGTCGGTGGCATTGGTGTTGGGAGAAATCGTGGGACTGGCGAAAATATCCCTGGGGGAAATCGGCTTGGCAAAGATGTGCTTGGCGGGATTGTGATCGACAAGAATGGGCGCAGGAATGGGCGCGGCAGGAATGGTCTCTTGGGCACGAGGCCAGTGGAATTGGCCAATGGGATGAGCTAGCTGGGGGGAGTCGGGCATAGGCTCGTCTTCGTCCGCCAAAATGGACTCGTTTGCCTCAAGCATAAGCTCATCATGATCTTCGACGAGATCTTGCATGTTGCTGGTGAACTCGACGTCCATGTTGTTGGTGAAGTCATGATCCATGTCGTTGGCGAAGTCAAGATCCATGGGGCTGGTGACCTCGATCGCCATGGTAGAGTCGATGGTGAGGTTGAACTCAAAGTTGGTATTGGTGCCAAAGATATCCGTGGCGTTGACACTGAAAATGTTTGTCTCATTAGCGGTGTTGTTGCGGACGGAAAGGCCAAAAATGGAGCGGGTGTCGTTGTTAAGCCGACGGGAGTCTCTGCAGTACCTCTCAAACGTGCCAGAGATGTGGACATTGCCAATGCGGTTGGAAAGGAGCTTGATAACGCTGCTTCTCGAAGGTCTGTTACGACTCAAGGTCTTGGCGTGAGGGCTGCCAGTCAAGATCCGGTGGGGCTGAGTGTTCTTCTCGGGAGGAGAGCTGGAGAGAGACCTTTCGTGACGCTTGGCAGGTTTGACTTCAGTCTTTGAGTCGTTGTCGTCGTCGGCGTGATCGTCGCGGACTCGCTTTCCAAGAGGGGAGGAGAGAGTGGTGGGGGGAGAAGAGAGAGAAGAAGAATCCGAAGTCAACAAAATCTCTCGACCACAGCGACACGTAGTGGTGGGACGTTTAGCACTGGCCAAACCGAAAGCCCTGGCGACTCTGTCTTTAGCCATTGCGAGACCGAGGTTGCCGGTAGAGGGTATGACGGCCAAAAGCGATCCGACTGGACGTGACTCTGTGAGACGAGGCAATCTCAAGCGGGAAGAAGGCTGGGCAATGTGTCGGTGGTGAATGCCGTTACAGGCGGGCTTGTCGAAGGGCGATGAGAACATTGTGGTCGAAGTCGCAGAAGACAAGACGTTCAAAAGTTGTATGTAAGTGAAGCGGTTGAGACTCTTGGAGTTGCTGAAGTTCGACAGTCGAAACTTGATAAAGTGAGAAGAGAGGTTGTTGAGTTTCAATCCCAAGATGCTTCAAGACCAAAGTCGAAAGTCGCTGGAGAGAGAGGGTGAAAGAGAGGGAAGGTCTGACAGTGAATGGCTGAGTGGGAAGAGGTGGGAAAGGTGTGGTCGTAAGTCAGGACGAGACCCACATTTCACTCGACAATAGCTAGGTAGCACTGTCAGGGCATTCAATAGGCCTGTTGCTATTCACTGGACGTCGTGGGCTGCCCTTGTGGCCAAAGCTCAGGTGAAAATTTGCTCATCATCTTCAGAGTCGGCGCGTGCAGCGGTGGTCGTCAAGGTGCCCGCGACATCACTGCCAATGATGATGGCAAGCCTCGAAGTTGCTGGGCACGCCGACGAAGATCTACAGATAAAACCGCCATCTGCTTGTACATCACGGTCTCGACAATTTCTCAATATACAACTCATTCTCTTCACAGCCTTGTGGTGGATGGAAACCCCCTTTTTAGTCACTGGCCTTGGCAGCCAACCCGCGAGAGCTTCAAAGACAATTGTTTTTCATCGGGCAGCCTAGATAGCAACCGGCCCCACATCACGGCCTCAGGCTCCCCGTTCAACTCAACGTCACCTGACACTCAAGCAGCCAGCACAACCCTTCGGCATTAGAGCAGCCTGGCTTCCAATGACATCACCCTGAACCAGTGGCTCGCCTTTACAGGTCTGTAATCTATTTGATTGAACTCCCAAAGTAAACCTCCTCTCTGTTAAGCCTGACTCCCACTCCCCTCATCCTGACTTCGCGACCCCCTACCCGATCATGACTCCAAGACCTTCTGCCAGTCCCAGTTGCCGCCCTCATCTTGTTTGGATTCATACACCCACTTCTCCCTCTTCGAGAGTCTTGCGCAATTTTCCATCACGACACCACCAAAGATAGATGATTACGAGAATGATCCATCCCCAACGCAAAAACCTGCTCGCCGTCTTGCTTTGTGCAGGCACTCGCCGCAAAGGGCCTCGCAGTCTGTCATCAGAGTTGTCGTAGGAGCGGCCATACCTCTTCACATGTGGGCCGAGCCGCCGACTCCCACGCGATATTGTTGTCGAATCTTCAAGTCCAACTCGACTTCGGCGCTTGGGGAGTGGTAGTCTATCTAGCCGAAGTCGAGCGTTGTAACCACCCTGCTGAACCGGCCGTCTCATAGTCAAACTCTCCGGTGGAATTTGATGGGAGTAAATGCCTTGAATTTCCAAGGGATACTGTAGGTAAGGTGGGTTTCTCCGTTTCGAGCTCTGTGCTGGCTCTGCGTATGCAATACTTGGGCCTTCCACAGCCTGCGGCTGAACTGGGGGTCTCGGGACATCATCCATGCACCCTGGTGGCACTGGACAACCAAGTTCGGGGCAAATTTGAAAAGTCTGTTGTTGAACTGGAGGGCTCCGGACCAAACTATCCAGTAGCATCAGATAATGGGCGCGACATGGCTTTTTGGAAGGCCTTTGGTGAACTCGGAGAGGTCTTGAGATAGGTGGTGCGAGTTCAGCCTTGGATGTGATGGCAGGTTGTGAGACTGGGGGAGGCCTTGGGCAAGATGGTGAAGGCTCAGGCTTGATTCTGCTAATGGGCGGTTGCACAGGGGAAAGTCTTGTCGCCTTGGACTGTGACGGGGGCTTCGCCAAGGCACGGATGGTAGGTGGCTGAACCGGGGGATTTCTCGAGGGAGGTGGTGAAGTTTCAGACTTGATGGCAATGGTGGGTGGATGGCCGTGTTGTGGGAGTTGTTTGATGTGGGCTGAACCTTTGGCAGAATCGAGACCTACTTCCCCCGATCCTGGGGCGACCAGAGGGACACCAATGCGGCTATCAACCGTGGTATTCTTGGTTTCCTTGTACAGGTTCTTGATCGTGGGGGTAGGTAGCCGGTCGTCGTCCAGCATGCTATTTGAACCCTGGGTAGGTTCGAGAGCTACTGACCCCCTTCCTGTGGCGAGCTTGGGACCATCACAGTGGCTAAGGAGCCTCCTGACCTTGTTTTCCTCATACGAGTCAATGAAATTGTCGCTTTCACTGCCGGTGGCCATCCTTATGGCTTGTCAGTGCCCAACCAGTCTCTCGAGGGGATGTGGAAGATTCATACGATTTATAAACTCTTTCTCTCCTGCCTAGTCCTGCACATGGGCTGCTGTTCAGTGCAGGAAGATCCTTAGAGTCAGAGCTATCCACAATGGGCGTGGGTGGAGGGCCTGGCCCCCGGTTGGGTGGGTGTGGGACCGTGGAAAACACTGGCATGTTGAGGCCGGGGCCGGTATCACGGCTCCCTGCGCCAGGGAAGAGGGTACGACCCGGGGTGTTGATGTTGAAGAGCCGGCTGCGGTGGATGATCCGGTCGTTCCCCCATTGTGGTTCACGGCGACGGCGAACTATGAAATTCTCGCGGAGTCTGGCTTCCCAGTCCTTGTTTTCTGGAGTTCTGGGGTTGCTAAGGGAGAATACCATGTTGAGCAATAGGGAAAAAACTTCCTATCAGTGCTTGAAGGGTATTGAGCTCAGATGAAGTCATTTGGGGAGGTATGAGGCATTGTAATTAAATAGCCCTTTCGAGAGGGAAGAAGGGCCAGGCAAAACATTGGTAATAGTCTTGTTTCCAATCAAGAAGATTCCAAAAGTAAACACGAACATTCGGGAGCTTGCTCACAAAAGACTGTGAAAGATGACTGGTATTAGCACATGTCTCTCCGAGCTCCAGAATTGAACAAAGTCGCATTGCCCGTATGGAATCACGATTCTTCTTTGATCCCCTTGTTTCGATAAAGCCAGGACGAAGTTCATGACATCCTCCTACCCTTCAGGTTATACTCCTAGACCCCTGTCAATGCCATGCGAGAGGCTTGTGGGCTTTTGTCTCCAGGTCTTGTCACACTCCTGATCAAAGTCTCAATCCCCAACGACACATCCTGACAAAGATCCCGCTCAACCAAGTCCCTATCTGGACTCTACATTATACATCAATATTCTCCAAGCAATCCAAGCCCTCTGATCATATATCCCCGGTACCTGAAGCTGTGGTTCCTGGCCCCGACTCGCGCAGCTCTTCTTCCAACGAGCGATAAAAGCCGCCATGCCATTGCCGTAAGCAGCTTCATAAACAGTCCTCCAAAAGTATCCGAGCAGCAGATCATCGTCTGTGATGAAGTCGTAGGTGCTGTCGTCAAGACTATTATGAGGAAGGTAGATGGTCAGGTTGCGCAGCCGGTCTCGGGGAACTTGGGAACCATCAGCTTTGCATACCTCAATTCAAGGACGAATCCCTCCTTTTTTACCTCCTTCATCGCCTCTGTGTAGGACTTTCCGCTTTTTCTCCAGGCTCGTCTGGCGGACTTCCCTGACTGCTTCCACTCGCGGCGATCACGGTTGTGGGGGCGGTAAAGTTCTTTGGTGTCCAGACAGGTTGTTTTGTCCGTGAATTTGACCATCCTTTGCGTTTGAGGTTTGTTGTCGCTTGGCTGGCCGTGCTGTTGGGGGATGTGATGGTTGGTCGATTGCTTGGGCGGATCATACATGAAACCGTACATCTTGGAGGCGGTATGGCCATTGTAAACTGTTGTTTTTGTCTTGAGGCAGCTCTTGTTTGGTTTCGCGTGGCGGTGCGTCGCCGGCTGTGGGCTCTCAATCACGGCGGGTAGGAACATACTCTCATATTCCTCGAGGCCTACAACTGGGCGTTTAGGTTGGGCAACCTCTGTAGAGAGCGTAGGTTGGTCGTCGTTGACGGGTGAGTCAAGCTGGCCACCCTTCATTTTGAGAGAGAGTTGTCGCTGTTCAACCTCTATAGACGGCTGAGATTGGTCAATCTTCACGGAAGACGAGTTGGCCCTTGGTTCCGTGGTATTGTGGTTGTTGGGGTTGATGCAAGTCACGAGTGTGGTTTTCGAACGTTTCACCCGGTTGCAGAGGTTTTTGCACTCGCGAGGTTTGAAGAAGTGAGGTTTGCGATTTCCAGCCTGTCCGTGGCGATTATCGTTTTGGGTGGCTTTATGGGTTGAACTTTGTGTTTTGGTGGCTTCCTCATGTGATATCATGGCTCCAAACAGTGGCTGTAGGTGGCAATACTTTACGGGGCCCAAACCACCCATCATGGCGTTGAGGCCGCTTGGCAATGTGCCAGTTTGCATTGGTTAGTGAAAATTGTGAAAGCAGCATCAAAGACATGTTGCACAGTGAATAAGGCATCCACGCATGTCATTCTTGGCCCTTGAAACGCAGGGTACATGATCTTTACCAGCAAACCACTGTCAGAAAGGCACCTTGATTTCCCGGCATCCTCCTTTTCGTTGTCGATGACAAGGAAGTATGATTCCCGGTCAGGCTGATAGTCCGGGCAAAGGGAGTTTGTCAGCATTGCTTCGAGTAGCCCAGGGGATAACTGTAAACTTTTCTGTTCGAGCTTTCCCAAACCTCCCTCAGTCTAGATGCCAAATTAGGTGCGATCCCGTTATGGTCCTAGCAAAAGCCTCGGAGGGACACCACTGCTACACGATAATTTGGTGAACTATCCCATCAGGTATTTAGGTAATCCTCCAGAAAGCACTGAGCCCGAGCCACCCTGAATCACTCCAACATTCCCATCTTCCCCTTTCTCACCCTCTGTTGATACCTCACAACCGCCCAGGCTCGATTGGCCTTGCGAGAAACGTTCTCTTCGTGTGGTATGCCCGCCAGCGCATCATGGTACTCCTGCCCAGACAGCAGGTTGATTTCAGCTCTGCGCTTCTCCTTGAACCTCTCGAGCTTTTCGTGGTAGCGAGCCTCGTATAAGTCTTTGTATTTCTCTGCGCGGGCCAGTCTTCGATTCGTCTTCTTTTCGAGCCTAGCATCTGCCAATGAGACTGGCATCTTGTTGCTAAAACATCAGGTTAGTTCATGTTCAATGGATTGTACCTGAGTAGATCACGTGGCTTACTGTGATGCCCCAGCTTTGCTTCTACAGCTCTTAGAATGTGTCTCACCGCCAACTTCCTGGCTATCATCCTCATCTCGTTTCGACTTTTTGTTTCTTGGAAGTATCCAAATAACAGGAGCATCTGAGAAAGTGACCCGGAGCTTAGCGGGGCTCGGTATAGATCGCTGCTCGCTGCTCGCTTGTTCTTGACTCAAGGGATCTTGATCGGCTCCCGACGGGCCAGCACTGGTGGAATCCTGTGTCGCAAGGGTTCTCTTGAGGCAACTCTTCTCGGGTTCCAGGCGGCGATGAGCAGGCCGAAAGGCTGCTTTTCCGTTGTCAGGCGTCGTAGTCTCATCGGTAGTGTCGTCGAGCTTTTGGCGCTTGCGACTCCGTTCCTCCAACGCCGCCAGCCTCTCCTCGCAAGTGTAGATGCTCCCATCGTTTTTGCTGCCAAAGACCTCCCGGAAACGACGCTTGTTGTCCGACTCCAGTTCTAGCTCGGGCTCAATAGCGGTGAAAACGCCCTGTGATGCTGTGCCATTCAGCCTCCTCTGGATCCTTGGTCTCTCTCTCATTCGGTTGGCGAGATCGTTGATTGTGTGAACGGTCTCTCCGGAACTGGCGCAGAAGCAAGGGTCTGACATTCGTTCAGCCCGAGAATTCGATGGAGCAGGGAGAAGCGGCTCGGGATGGTTCAGCCAGATCATGCTAGAGAGTAGCACGCCAGGAGGCAGATTGGGATGTTCCCGAGTCGGAGAGCTTGAAGGCTGATCCATCATATTTGGATGCTCGGGGCTAGAATCTGCGCCTATACACTCAGTGATGGGAGGATTGATCATGGATTGGTGATGACAGGAGGAAAAGAGAGGGGAGGGCGAAAGGTGGTCGCGAGGTTGGCGAGGGGGAAGATGGAGGGCGAAGGAAAATTAACAGGTAGGTATTGTTCTTGCCAATCAGGGAAAGCGTCAGAAAACACGAGCAGGCGTTTTGTGGGTCATTTTTCCAGTAAGAAGCAGCATGATTCCAACGACCACGTTACATAAGAAAAGCAGGAAGACCACCGTTTCCAGCGTCCCCAAAACGGTGATTGTGGTTTATGTGTGCACAGTATATCTAAAACGCAGAGCACATTGGACTGGAAAAAATAGGTACCTGCTCGCTGGCACACGCAGACATCGATACGCGTCACAGAATAAAGACCCATAATCCAACATATAGTAGGTATTCTTCCCACGACATCTCCCTGTTCTTACAAGAATCCTCCATGTCCCTGACTAGCTCTTCTCCATTACCCATATGCATAGGTAACCTCATCCCCCCACCAGTGTGATCTTGTCTACATCATCACACCTCAGACGTAAACCAGAGAGGCGCTGTCTCCCATTGATATCGCGCACTTGGGCCTTGTATGATTACGTGAACGAGCTTATTGACCAAACTATCAGCTCGAACACTTAAGTCCTTCTTTTTGGCCTCAGCGAGAGTATCTTGGGGGTTGTCTCATCAAGGCACTGACTGCCGACACTATTCAAATGCTGTTTGTCCGGAGATTCCCCTTCGCTCAGCGCGGTGTTCTTCTTGTCTGGAGTGTTGGCCAATTCGGTACGTTGTCGCATTCGGGCGGTGGAAAGGTGGCGCAATGGTGACTTGCAGGCTGCCGGCTGGGCTGGCAGGAATTGTTGGTGAGCCAGTCGACCGTACTTCTGTTGAGGTCGATGGTCTTTCGACTTGTTTTGGTTGTCTTGCTTGTCCTTATCATCCTTGACTGCATCGTCCACCGTGGCGTCGATCATCTTGTGGCGCTTGAGTTCCCGTTCCTCCATCTGTGCCAGCCTCTCCTCGCAAGTGTAAATTGAGCCATCGCGCTTGCAACCGAACACGGCCTCGAATTGCCGCTTATTCGCCTCGATTCTCTCCTCTAGGGTGTTCCCCTTTGACGTGAGGTCTGGTGTGGCATGTGGACTCTGTCCTTGTGTTCTTTGACTCTTGAGGTACCTGTCAAGCTCCCAAATCGTGCGAAATGAGCGACCTGAATGTTGAAAGAGCGCGGGGTGGGCAGGTAGAGCTGGGAAGGTCTCGAGAGTATCCTTGCTGGAAGATTGAGGGGAAGAATCCATCATGTCGGTGCTCTGGGAGTCGGTCGGTCTAGAGAGGTAGTGGTCTTCGAGGTTTGTGGCACCCGCACGATGATGTACAATGTTGAAATCGAATGGAGGGCTTGGTCGTCTTCTTTTGATGGCGGTTTTGGCGAGAGCTGATAAGGCAAAGAGCAAAGCTTCTTTGGGAGCAACCTGGAAGTTGGTGCACTGCTGTAGGTGCTGGAGCGGTCGTAGACGGGATGTTATCACGGGTAAGGTACCTACCCACACCCCAGCCCCTCCAAAGTCCTGGAGCCCAAGTGGGACTCCTGTCCTTTTCAGGGGACCCATCTGATGGCAAAAGACACCGCCTAAACCACTTGTTGAGTTCGGGAAACCCAGCCAGTTGTGACTTGAAGTATTGAATTGAACTGTTGATGTTGTCTGATCCCTAAAAGAAAAGCCCGAAGGAGTATACGAAGTAGATATTTATACAGGAAGAGCACGTAATCATTGCCAAGAGCCCAGCTTCTACCTTGCTTGAGTGTAACCGTACTATCATACCTTAACCAGCTGCTCCATGGAGCCTTGCACTCCTTCACACCACCAATGCCAAAGGAAGGTGGTTTTATCCATGCTGTCCCATTCGCTGTCTGGGCCTGGTTCGGCCCATGCGAAGATTGAGACACGAGGTCCTCAATCCTTTCTCTGTCTCAACGCTCTCGGAGACCTACAGTCCTAGACGGGGGCCATGAAAATAGTGAACGTGCTCTGAACAAAGGCAACCACTTCAGGTAATATCGAGAAAAGGTATCCATCTGAGTTCTCTAGTTCCCATATCGATAAGGGAATGCAGAGATGTATGCAACTATATACGGTTATATTCTCCGTTTCTACCTACATTCATCATGATCCATTTCCCGCTTGAATGTTTTGATTACACCATGTCCGCTTGTAGGATCGAGAGCTGCCAGTCTTTTAGACATGCCCCATCCCTTCGTATCGAAGGCAAGTGAGGATCACCACCAACATCAACGTATATAATCTTCCGCTCATCCTCTCTTTGCATGTCGAGACGCAGCCCGCTGAGCTCTAGCATGTGGCTTCCCCAGATCCTCGAGAATCTTGGTAGAAGCTCTCGTGCTGAACTTCCTAACCCTCATTTCCTCACGGCTCCTGGCGTCAAATCTCCTCACGTCCTAGGTAGGTGCGCCTCGCTTACGGGGCCACTTTCTCCCTGATTCTTAGCGCAGTTCTTCAACCTCAGCGCCCAGAGATCATTGAGCTCGGCATCTTCTTCGTCTTTAACGACTGCGGAAAGGTCGTGATTCACTCGATGTCTCGTTAGCGCTTTTCCTCAAAATGCTCTCTGAAGGCGGAGCTTGAACTTACAGTGACGAAGACCATTTCGGGGTTTCTTGAAGACCGCCTGAACTCCATCGGTTAACACTCGCTACGCGGGCGAGAGATGATACTGTCTCTGATAGTAACAAGCCAGTCCCCGCAGGATCTTTTACTTTTCTCATACATAGTATCGGCTTCCAAGCAGACGGAGGGCTCGTTGGTGAGCTGGATGGGCGGTTTTGGGTGGTATGCTCCGGTGTACCGACATTCGAAGTCGTGGAAATACCACTGGTAACCTACCTATTGAAATGACGACGATGGACTTGGTGTCATGTCATTAGCTCCCAAAGACACACCGGGGCGCATTGTCAGCAGTTATGTATTCGTCTGTCCATGAGTAACTACCTCGAACGCCCAGTTATCATCCACCCACGCCTTGGGCCATTTAAAGCCCTCTCCGCGTCACCAAGTACAAAGACGTCCCACATCACCATGGAACATCAATGCCCCTTGTAAATAGGCTAAGGCAACATCTCTCGCCAAAGCCGTTCCATGCCCCGTTCCCATAAGCCCCGTACAAAAACATCCCACATCGTCAACATCGACGTCCCCCTCAACAAGACCAAAAGCACGATCTCTCCCCAAGCCTCCCGTGTCCCATGTTCATGTTGCTCTAATCCTTCTTGGCCTGGCGGGCCTCAGCCCTCTTGGATCTGGCGGACATGAGCGCCTCAGCCGCCTTGATAGAAGCCCGGGTGCCAATCTTCTTGAGTCTCCTCTCCTCAGCTCTCAAGCGAGCATTGCGCTTGAAGGCAGCTCGGGTGCTTCTGGCACAATCCTCCTTCCACTGAACACACTTCAGATTCTTGGCGGCGAGAGCCAGCTGGGCGTCCAACTCGCGCTCCTCTTCGAGCTGAGTAATATCGGTAGGATTGACCCTGGTCATGAGAGTCTTGTTAGCTTGTGTGATAGATTTCAGGCATCGTGTTTGGACTTACCCGGCCTGTTCCACTGGCTGTTGGGGGTGGGAGTGATCGGTGACGGGGTGGACGGAATCCATGTTGGTACTGCGTGACTTGTCAGCCTTTCTGATAGCTTTCAGGGAAAATTCATCACTGGTAACTTGGAAAGGCAACAAGGACTTACTCGGACTCTTGGTCTGACATTTCCTCGTCGGACTCAGTGTCGCTTTCCTCGGCCGCCTGGAGTCGCTGAAGAGCATGGAATTTATCGACCATGGGCTGGATCCACTCATTCCGGGACAGCTTGCTCAACTGGTAGACCGCGCCAGACTCCAAGCAGGTGGGAGGTTCATCGCTAAGGCGAATGTTGGGGCGGGGGTGATCAGGTCCGGTGTAACCTTTCTTGTCTTCCAGTGCCTTGATGTAAAAGTACGACTTCCAGCGGCGACGGTCAGAAGGGCCAGGAGTCTTGAGAAGTCGAAGGGCTCCCTTCAAGTGACTGTGGTCAAGCCGGTGGGTAGAGGGGCGTGGGCTCGCGATGAATCCAGTGATGTGAGAATATTCAGAAGAGTCGGTGAGGGTCGGCATTCCTGACTGAATGTTGTCGATAGTGGTGCGGTCGGCCTCCGGCTTGGTATTCTTCTGGATGACGATGATTCGTCTCTTGGGAGGGCTTCTGAGGGGCGACTGTGACTCCTTCTTCTTGAGGACGATAATACGTCTCTTGGGGGAGGTGCTGAGGGGGGGCTCCGACTCCTTCTTCTTGTTGACAATGATAATGCGCTTCCTGGGAGCGGTACTCGGTGGGGCAGGAGTGGTAGACTCCATTGCGAGCTCGAGAATGGAGCGATAATTATCAAGAGAAGGGTGATAACGGTGAAAAAAAAGCGATCCGAACAACAAGGTCGCTTTTGGGGTTGTAAGAAGAAGTCTGGTGAGGGGAGAAGTTTGTGGTTTGGCTGGGGAAGGAGAAAACCAATTCCCCAGTGTGCTGCCCCTCGCCCTAATGGGTAGCCGGCCTCCTCAAGCCCTGTCGTCGAGAGCTTGCCGACTCTGTCCAGCCCTGTCGTCGACTGTGAAATTTTCTTTGTTGGTCACAGCTTTTCCATCACGGTCGACGACACTCGACGACAACCCCCAGCCGCCTCCTTTTTTGATGCCCAGGGTCACATGTAGCAAGCTCTCTATCAGCCCTGGTGGAGATACCTACGTCGCCGAGTCGCTGTCCCCCACAGAAAAAAAAGAAAAAAAAAGAAAAAGAAAAAGAACAAAAGACGGCGAGCTTTGGTCACGATTGGGGATGCCCTTGGAGACAGTTGAGAAGGTACGTAATCTGAAGGGAAAGCAACGAAAAGGATAAGGGGGCTCAAATATTGGTTCATTAAGAACAAGTTTATGTCAATAGCTTCGGTTCCAGTCTGTACCTAGTATCTGCGATCTACGATAGATTTTGCCTCCCCATCCCCCGCTCCTGGCCATCACGGAATCAAAACCCCAATCCCTAACAGAAACTCATGATCCATGGCTTTTCCACCGCTCTAATGCTCTCTCTATATCCACAGCGTTGTGGGTGGACGCCACCTTTCTTGGCCGGCAGAGATTCACGGCGTTCAAGTAAATAGACATGACGCTGATGGCGTGGTTAGCATGCATGTTTGGGCACCTCATTTGAAAACCGAGACAAGGGCTTACTTGGCCCCCCGAACGGGTTCGCGCTTCTGGCCGATCTCTTGGTCCGTTGAATTCTTTATTCTGTTTGCGAAGTTAGTATCACCGTTTCTGTCCCCCGGTCAAACAAGAACAAGACCTTACCCGGACTCTCCGCTAGCCTCTTGGTCACAGGCGACCTCTGACTCTGACACCTTTCTCCAACGCTGACTAATCTCCTTCTTGCGTCTTGGGTACCACTCCTCTCTGCTCTCCTCGTGAAGTTCGTAAGCTTCGCCAGTGATGAGACAGGTAGGACATTCAGCGCTGATTTTAGCTGGGATTCCCTTGCGATCAGGTCCGAACTTTCTGATGCTGCTCTTGAGGTTGCCATGGGGCTCACGGTGAGGGGATCGCCTCGGTGTGCTGATCAGACCCGTGATGTGGTCGTCTGTCTTGGGCGTGGAGGTAGGGCTGCTGACTGCAAGGCTGAGACAGACATTGGGTGCTGTTGGTTGAGACATGACAGTCGTAGATGCGTGAAGCTCGTGTGATTGATGAGAAATGGTAGAGGGAAAGGTAGAAGAGATGGTAAAGGCGGAGGATGAATCAATGGTGTCGAATCTGGTACGAGGAGAACAGGGCTCTGGTGTTGAGAGAGAGAGAGTTCAAGTATTGGGATCCCCAAGTATTTGGCAAGAAATATATAACGGTGCTCGCCCTCGCTGACCCAAGCTTCTGCTATTGTTCTCAACACCCCAACCACCCCCTTTTCAAAGCGTCGAAGCCGACGATCCATATTCACTGGAAAATCATGGAAGGTCACAGTCCCTAACAACCCTCAGGCATCACCAACTCTGGGTGAGTCCCCTCAGGCAAATCTCCCGTATCAAATGGCTTGCCATCGAGGTTCAGATGAAAAAGGAGAAGTAGACAATCACCAGGCCAATGAGACAAGTGATAAGCAGCCCTTATCATCATCGATTTGTGATCCCCAAACTACCTAGGTAGGTATCAACGATGTACTGCAGCACAGCCGCGATACGAGCCTGCAGAGAGCAGAGAGACTGTCACGTTACCGTGGCTGACAAGGTGGGCGCGGCGTCCATAGGTAAGGTAGGTTTATAGCAGCAAAGAGGGAGCCACGGTCACCATGGTCGGAATGGTTATGACATTCAAATTCACTGAAAATTGACAAGCAAGAACGTATGACTACCTAGCTTTCAGACAGTACACTGTTTGCGTGGCCATCAACATGATTCATTCTCGTGCGTGACAATTTGCTAATCCCAGAATACCTTACCTTTCAAGTGCCGTTGAGTGACCACCGCTGTGCTCGGACCGTCTGTAGTGCCGTCCTCATGGACGTCGCCATTGTAGAGCTCGTCGTCACATCGTGCAAGTGCGGCAGCCATAATGAATGAATTCCGGATCTGACGACCGTTCCACCGGCGTTATCGAGAACAATGGTCTACGATATGCCGCCCAAAATGTCGACCCTTTCCCCTGCATGCTGTCCTTAGGTGCCTCACACACGACTTGATTGGGCGGTTTCTGTTGTTGGTCGAGTTTTGACTTTTGGCGCTTCCATGTCAGCGGTTACAGAGCCGAGCGGGCTTGCCATTGATTAGCCACCTGGTTTGGCTCCCAACTTCGCTGCGCCTCCGGGGCAGGCAGTCTGGAAGGCACTACCTGTCAAATTAGTCAGAGGGACCCGCTGTTAGGAAATTAATACCTTGGCAGTGGGACTTAAGCCACTGGGTTCGGCTTCAACTAGCCACCCGGTTCTCTCCCTTATATAATACTAGAATTAAGCACTTTTTAACCTCTATATTAGATTTTATAATTTATAATTAAACTATCGTTTTATTATACTTTAATTAAAGTTATTATTATTACGTTAACCTTATAAAATATAATAATCTTATATTATTATAATATTAAATAACGGTTTTATAGATTACTTTAAAGTAATAAAGGAGAAAAGCGTTATTTTTTTTAATAGTTTTAAGGATTAAAATAGTTTCGAGAAAAGTATTTATATTATTATTTAAAATTAATAACGTTATATTAATTTTAATAATTATAAGTTACTTTTTTATAAAACTACCGTTATAATTATTAAGGACTTTAAATATATTAAAAAATAGGAAGTTTAAAGTTATTTTAATTATAACTTTAAA